>JAQGBJ010002128.1:0-18132 GCA_034698345.1 Sphaeridia pumilis
CGGTCATCTTGCTTCAACTTCCTCGCCTTTAGCAACCAACGTCCTTCTGTGGCCAGACGCTAACAGTCTTCTCTCTTTTCACCGTTTTTAAATTTTTTAAATGAAGTCAGAAATATTCAAGGTTTCCGGTCGCCTACTTCCAACTTTCAGCTGCAACAGTCCCATAACAACGTTTAACTGTAGTGCCGCTAAGTTTAAACTGTTCTTGTTTCAATTCATTCCGACTTGTATTTTCGCTGAAGAAGGACCTAGTGTCCGAAACGTTCGAACTTCATAAAGTTTAATATCTCGCTAATTCCCTTTGTTGCGTTCTCGTCCTTGAAGTCTTCTTAAATTATGTATACAACGCAACTCCGGCACCCTGAAACTGTGGTTTCAACTTTTCCTATAATTGTTTGAACAGCTCTGCTTGTCCAGAATTTCTCCAGTTTGAGCTAGTTAAACGAAGGTCAAGTGGAAATTTAGCCTATTAAATAAATACTATAGATTTGTCCCGACAGCTACAAACGACTTGACTTTCGAAGATACGGAGACAAGATAATCGGCTTTTGTGAAACAAATAAATGTCAGGTGTTTTCGACAAAATTGTCAGTAATTAAACTATTTTCCTGTCCTCAAAACGTCCGGATAACCGACGCTATGAGCTCCAGGTGGTATGCAAATCAATACCGACTATTGCAAAAGCCACGTTGCGCAATTGTGATACATTTCTCTCACCGTTGAGAATTGTTGTGCAGACTCCATTCTCGACCGCCTTCTTAAGCTTGAACCTAGTTGAAAACTATTAGCCAGCAGATGGCGTTGGGTGAAGCGTCGACCGAAAACCCTATCTTGCCCCAAACGCACAGTCTCTTTTGCTGCTCGGTGCTACAAAGTCGGAGCAATCACAGGACTTTTGCCATGGCGCCTGCAACCGGAGCTAAAAAGCGCGCCGCTTGTGCGGCGGGAAGGACGCTGGACGAATACGCTGTTGAACCTCAACATTGCTTACGCTCCCGTAATATTTTTTCCTGCTGCAATTTATGCCTGCTACGGCATGCTTTTGCTTGATTGGGGCACAGTTCAACGAATGCTTTGACTTCTTTTCTTGAGTGGCATGAGTTTGCCGATTCTTGGAGGTTTCATGCTCATGCGCGAAAAGAGCTGCTTGACAACGACGCGGGAGTGTTGGAAACACATTGATTTCTTAAGTGAGCAAAACAATATTTTTTTATGGCTCTTGAATTTTGATTCTTCATCTATTGTTTGATTTTGCTTAAGTTCAATACCTGCAAAAGGAAAACGTACACATACCAAAATTGGTTACTCAAAGCCAGGTGGCGCTGCAAGCAGTGAAAGTTATGACGTACAGCACCAACATTTTATCGGCTGCGCTCTCAACATTGTTGGTTCCTTGGCTGCCTTTTGCTCTTAGCTGTACTTTTTTGATAAAGGATGCATACTTACTTGCGGTACGATTATCATTGACAATGTTGTTAATTCGTTGATGATGGCCCGAAATAGCTAGACAGAATACTGTATATTGTTGGATCATATAGGTGAGGGTTAGTTTTTTTTCCACATGCAGTTTTCCGAAACGGTCTGTAAAAAAGCATGTGCATATGGCAAACTTTCTCAATGCTGCGGCGCGAAAACATGAGCGAAAAAAAGAGGCGCGAGTGAGCCGAGATCCTTAATTTGCGCATACGAATATTTCCAATGCTTTTTTTCCTGCCATTGAAATATAAACGCGTTTTGCAAAATAAATAAATACAGACAGAAACGATATTTATCATTCTTCAATGCAGTGTCACTTCAAAAAAACCGAGTGTCACTTCGAAAAAACGGAGTGTCAGTTCGAAAAAACGGAAAGTCACTTCGAAAAAACCGAGTGTCATTTCAACATTTGGTATCAGCTTTCCTGTAGTGAAGGTATGATAATATTTGTATTTCAAAAAATCTGCCGTCGAGCAAAAACGGCGAGAACAAAGGCCGATTTTTGAGATACTTGAAGCTATTGGAGAATGAGTATGAAGTTTGGAAGAGCCATTAAATACCTGGGATCGCGAATAACTTTTTAAGTACGTTTTTTCCCAAAGTTTTCCGATTTCCCAGATAATTACTTTTCCTACTAGAATTGTTTTTCTTTACCAAACAAATACGATTGCACACCCAAACTATGTGTCGTGGAGCGCTTTCTGTATCAACATTACTAGCTTGTAGTACACACTCGAATTTCAAAGAGCAGTCACGCAGCTCCGTTACTTATTTGTCACATCCAAACAGACCAAACACGGCACTTTTTCTCAGTTAGTCAGCTTCATGAGCATTTTCATGATACAGCTTATAGTCACTCAGCGCTGTCCACACTGAAGTAAATCATGTTCGGTGCAATCCTACTACTTCTTTTGGTCTTTGTGGCGCCCTCTTGCGGTGCGCGTCATCCTCGCTGGCGCCCCACGATCCTCTCAACAATGCAAATCCCGTTGACTAAATGCCACGTGCTTCTCTACACCCACCGCGGAAACGCCTCCAACCCTTCGCCTTCGATGTCCCCTGACATCGACATGGGCCACGTGTTTCTGCAGCACATGAACTTGGAGTTAATCCCAGTCACTTACGCCACCGCCGACTTTGAAGATGACACTGAAATCGACAGCTGGCAAACCGCCGTTTTAGGCGCTGACGTTCGACGCTGCGTCACTTTTGTGACCTTCGTCAAACCGACAATCGAAGGAAGTCACGTGATTATCACGCAGCTGTTGAAGTACGCTCGTCGAGTTCGGCATGCCGAAAGCGATTACGCGATTCTAGGAATAAATTCTCTCAAATCAGATGCTCGTCATGCGTTTCCTCGCCTCGACACACAACCGGAAAACTTGGTAGTTTTGCATTATTCTGCAGCATCAACATCGTCAACACTTGCAAGAATCAAGGACGTTTCAGTTCACTTGGTATTCTGTGAAGTATGTGCCATTTGTGCACAACGTTATTCGGTTGGTGGTTTACCACCCGAATTTTGGTCATCTACAAGAGAAATCCATGAGACATTTTTCCCAAGATCTTCATACTCGACGTCGCATAGCTACAATTGGAATCGACACAACTTGTACATCATCACGTACAATCACAAAGAACTTACCTGGAAGACAAACAGAGCATTTGTCGGCCGCTTTCTGCTGCTCAGGTACAAAACTCTTGAACACGGAATAATTCATGCAGCTAATATCGCGTTTGCAAGGAAAAACAAGTTCGATCCGGCGTGGGGGGTCTTTTTATCGGTATACATAGCGGATCAAGTGGCAGAAATATTCAACGCTTCGCTTGCAGTGTCTGGCGAAGACGACATCTATCGGAGTTACCCGGGGATCAATCCAATAGATACAGCAACCGCAATATTCAACCCTTCGGAAAATGAGTTTCTTCAGCTACGATTTTTGTACAAGGGAAAATTTGATTCGTTTCTCATTTGTTCCCGAAGCAAATCGGAAAACGTTGACGCATCGCAAGCTTTGGCCATCTTTGATTCATGGACGTGGATTTCAATTCTAGCGACTTTATTCCTACTGGTTTGGTGGCTTCGAAGGCACAGCCGAAACAGCGCCATCTACGACGCAACCGCCATCATGGTGAGCCAAGGAGTAGAAATCGAACCTGAGCGTAGGTTCACGCTGGGCTCGTGGCTTCTCGTCTGCTTCGTTCTGACGACAAACACGTTTCTGACGCACTACGAAAGCATGCTTGTGGTTCCACGAAATCCGAAACCGCTTCGAACCTTCGAACAGGTGTACAACGAAGGTTATCAATTCGTTGAGTCTAAGGACAGTTTAATCAACCAGGTATTCGACAATATTTCTGGAAATTACTACGCCATGTTGCGACAAAATGTCATTCGGGACGAACGGCGCATGCAGAACGCTGCGTTTCTAGATTTCCTTGCGGCTGGAGGCAAGCACTGCTTCCAAAGCAGAAACGACTACGCCGCTGCGTACGCAGCAATTTTTCGCTCGAGTTACGAAACAGATGTCGAAATCAGAGTCCTGGATCGTCAAGTTCTAATGTACCTGACCGGGATGTCTGCTCAAGCTCCAAACCAAGGAGTAACTTCTGGCGGACTTGGAAATTTGAACGCCGCGGGAATCGTAAAACATTGGAACGATCGGTTTCAGACGATCCGTCAATTACAACTGAATGCTGTTTTTATCTACAAGTTCAATCAACAATATGCCTACGCTTCCGTGAAAGTTCACGGAAGGATTTTGATCAGTTTCGGGTTCCACGAATATGCGATCAAGTGGGGGAATTCGCAGTGCTTTATTTTTGTGTATTTGTACATTGGACTAGTGGCAACTAGTTTTGCAGCATTCGTTGCTGAATGTTTGAGAAAACGGTTTGCTTAATGCTTCAAAAACCAAACAGGGATGGGCAAAAACTTGGCATTAAAATCAGGAAAAACTGATAAAACATGCTGGTCCAAAATGTGACTCGATTGCCGTTAACATGGCAACATGTACGCATTTTTACAGCTGAAAGTTGGTAGATTCTGGAGCTTTCATTCGGTGATATACCAGTTAATATGTCAGTTAATCGCGGAAATAAACTTGGAAAATAATATATAATCATGCAGGTTAATAAATACGTTTAAAACTGTTCAAAATTAAGTCGAAACTGAATTAAGTCTATCCGCGAATATCAGAAATTGCCAAACCGATTACCCAGAATGAAGTTTGTTCAGCAGAATAATTTTGAATTCTAGTTAAATCCAGGCTTTAGTTAGACAATCTTATTGGCTGTGCGGAATTCACGGCGAATTTTCTCATCCAACTAGTTAAATTCCAAACTACATTTCAGTAATCTAGATTTTACAAAAGCAATACGGAATATTGATGAAATATCAATTTTAAGAGCTTATCAACGAAAGTATCCTGTTTGTAATCACGTATCCCTTTTTCTCAACCAGCCTACTCACTCAGTCAGATCACAAACATGTCTCACGAACGTTCAGAACTTGCAGGTATGGCCGACCAGATATTAAATTTTGTAACTGCGCAGTTACGCCGCCCTTCATGCGCAGTCAGCAAGCTAACTGCGCAGTTTGGCTGTTCCCGCAACCGCGTCCTCTTGTATCTTCTCAGCAGACATGTCTCTCCCTACATGCACTTTCACCCTGTGCACGGTATTGTATACCACGCCACCTGGTGGCGCCACTTGCTCTTTTCGATTATTTTTTTACGCTGCTTCTCATGCATCTACAGTGCTATTTTTATTTGTGACTGGAGTTCTTTAGGCGGTGAAAATGATTTGATTCAGATTTCTTCCGCGTTTATGTTTATGATGTGTGCATACTTTATGGTCGTGTGGTTCACTGTTTGGTTTCGAAGGAACGAAATTCTCACTCTTTTTGCTTTAGTCCAAGCCTACGACTCAAAATTGGTAAAATTCAGCTTGAAAAATCATCCAGCTGGAAAAAATCTCCAGGACGCAAAAATCTCGTTCCTTCACCCATCAAGCCGAGTTACGGGTTATGCTCTTGCCTTTGCAGTGTTGTTGCCAATAGCTTTGCTTGCGTTGACTTTAGCGTATCCCTTTTTACTGTCCTTTGATCACCGAACCGTGCTTTCACCATTCGCTTTTGGCATTTCGCCTGAATCTGACAATCGAATTTGGTGGCGCACAATCGACTTGGCAATCCTCGTTCCGAGTCTACTTTGGGGGCCTCTTGTTTGCGTTGAGCTTGCTACAGGTTGGATATTTTTGGCGGGAACAACCAAAGAAATTATGGGTAGAATCAGGTCAGAAAATTACGCTTCCTTTCAAACAAATTGGCTTCGCCACTCAATAACTTCGTTTCAAAATTTAATAGCAACGTACTCGAACAACGGATGTCGGTCAGCCAACTTCACCAAGTTCTTGACCATTACGTCATGCTTTCTCGTATCTACAACATTGTCAACGAAGCCTCCAATCCATTTCTGGTGGCCACATCCCGCGGCTGTCTTCTCTTTGCTCTGGTTCCCATCAATTTGTACATGATTCGCCTGTCTTCGGGTTCTTCAGGTTCTGTTGAGAAATTTTCAAAGTTGATTTCTGTCTTTGAATTGTCAATGTGGGCTCTGTTGCTGGGATTCCTTTTCACTTCACTCAACTTCATGGGAAGTCTTCGAAGCTGGTCCAACGGTTTCAAAGCTTCGATTAAGTTGAGGTGTCAAGACCTGCTAATTCGCTCACAATGTAGCAACCCGGAGACCAACGAACACGTGCGTTTACTAAATAGGCGGATTCGCGCTCTGCAAGAAATCTGCTTGCAGGCTCAGACGATGGGAAAAATTAGCGCCATGGCCGATATCAAGCTTTTAGAAGAATTGACAGATTATACCATTTCTGCAGTTTTAATGCTGAACTAGTAATTACGTATGCCCAAAGCCGGGCAGATGTAGTAAAAGAATATATGGAATAGCATCACCAAATGACTTTTTAATTGATCACAACTCCTTGCGCCATCTAGGGAACACCGTTTGACTAGAATATTCCTAAGCAAAAGCTCCGCGCACACAGCTCCGACAGCCCACAACATTGTCGAGGAGAAAACGAGTCGATTAGCGAATTGATGTCAGAAGTTAGAGCCTTCCTGTGCGTGTTTACATACAGAAGACAAGTCTATTTGCATGTTGTGGTGTTCATAAGACGCCCTCTGCTGGATTCCAAGGAGCTTTGCCAACTCAAACTCAAGTCTCTAGGCGATGGAACATGGGTTTGAACATTTCTTGCTTTTCTATTAAATAGGTTGGCACGTGTAAATATCAAAGAAGGCAAACATTTCTGTACGCTTGCTGTCTTGCCCTTGTTTGGTCACGTAACTGTCTTTGAAATTAACTACCGACTCTCAAGCCCTTGGTATTTTATCCCATTCGCGTTCATTCTACACCGCTGAACCAAGATGCCGGCAGCAGCGCTCTCTGGTGGCGACTTGACCTCCGTTGGACAGGCCTACGTCTTTACAAATGTCGGTGTCGGTGGAGCATTGATGGCGGTAGATGGCGCGGGCGCTGCTGTTCAACAGGAGAACAAGTTTCTCCCGCCGGTGTACAGCGACGCCTGTGGTGCTATTGTCAATTGCCAATTAGCCATGAACCTTAATGTTGGTTGATGGTTTCGCTTTTAAAGAGCTGATGGATATAATTTTTCGTCCGTAAAACCTTAGGGACATTCGGCAATAATAACTTTTACTGGAGCTGCTGGAGTTAAGCTGCAGTCCCCAGGCGAGAAAAAGCGGACTTTATTTCGTAGACGACTGGCTCTTGGCGTCTTGGTGGGTTTTGGAGCTACTAGAATATTGAGGTTAAGAAAATAGCAAATTGTGGGAATTATCCAAAGAAACACTATTCATTTTCAATACCGTCTCTAGACAAATCTGGCTATAAAAATGAGCCAAGAAATTCGGTGGAGACGGCAAGTTTTTAATTTAACGCCTTTTTATTGTGGACTTTGAAAGCCAAAAAGAAGTTGGAATAAAAATTTTACTTGAGCAAAATAGTTTCAAAAAAAACAAGCAAAAAGTCAACAGCACCCGGGATTCCCAAGCGGTCACCCATCCAAGTACTAACCGGGCCCGACGTTGCTTAACTTCAGTGATCGGACGAGAACTGGTGCTTTCAACGTGGTATGGCCGTTGACAAATATTATGGGTTCCGTACAGTAATTTATTTGGCCGTATTATTAATTATCTTTCAACTTTGCTCCAGTGCAACTTGACGCGAATCTTCATGGTAGCCCATTGAGTTGTTCTAAGTACGCGGCATTTGAGTTGTACTCGGCACAGGCGACATGAGTTGCGCACAATGGCGATGTCACATTGGAAATGCCCGCAGATTTGTGGTGGTCACAAATATTTTCCCGCTCCTCTTTCTCCCGCCTGCAGCTCACACATTGGGGCTGTGTTGGCTTTGTATGATGGCTACAGCAGGCCTTCTGTGGCATTGTTATTTCATCTCCGTCTTTCTTTATTGTTTACACGCTGACGCTGAGTGCCTAACGCTGTTGAACCTATCCTACAAGTGGCAAACTATTCCTCCTCCTGCCGTCCAACTTATATTAGCGTGTGCAATCTCTGCAAACCTCGTCTTTGAATAAATTAGCGCTTGAATGTAACCGGTATTGCACCGTTCGCAAGAATCTATACATTTATTGCCTCATCTCCAATCCACGTAGACAGAAATTCAATACACAAAAGATTATCGACATGAATTGAATATTTTCTTACACCGTCACCAAAGCTTCTATTCGCTACTGTAACAAAAACGATGTCTCTTCCTTCTTTTACGACCATAGTGACCCCCTCGTATCATCATCTAACAACTTTACAAACTACATTCACAAAGATTAATTTTCAATCAACCCTCGCCCTGTAAGTATTCATTATCACTAACAAAATATTTCCTTACATCTACTTACTCCACGTTCCATTAATCATTAACTACGAGTTCGGCTCCATCCCCCGCGTACAATCATAGTTGATTACGACGGAAACTCTAGCAGTTACAGAATGATCAATAATATTCCTAGTTTTTAGTTTCTATAGTTATTTTACTATTTTCCATAGTGTAAACTAGCCGGTAGTTTTAGTTCGGTTGTGTTTTGGAGGAACATTGAATCCTACTTGAGTTGCCCTGAAACTGATGTGTTCTCATTTGAACCTAAGATAGTCGACCCTACTGTCTATTGGGTATTTGTTTACATGTTTGACGACCCGCGCTGTTCACTTGGAAATCGCTAATGACTTACCGACGGATTTTTGCTTGATTGCAATTCGTCGAATGATGGCTAGGAGAGGCCAGATCAAAACAATGTTCTCTGACAAAGGCAGAAATTTTATTGGAGCTAACCGAGATCTGCAAAATGCTCTTTCTAAGTTGGTTCACGATAAACTGATGAAAGAGGCCCTTTCGCATAGAATAAACTGGCGCTTCAACCCTCCCGGAAGTCCACATATGAGCGGAGTTTGGGAAGCCATGATCAAGTCTGTTAAAAACGCTCTCGAAGCTGTGACCTTCAACCAACGACTAACAGTATAATTTTTGATGACAATCCTGACAGAAATAGAATGGAAAATGAACTAAAGATCTTTGATCCATGTTCCTGTTGATCCGAATGATCCCGAAGCTTTGACACCAAACCATGTTTTGATCTGTTCTGCTGGAGGCTCGTCAAACTGGGAAAATTGGAATAACGTCAGATTGAACTTGAGTCAGAAGTGCTCATCTTTCTGATATACTTTTTTAGCCTCTGTCCACAAACTGCATCTCCCTTGGTGTATCAGCCAGTATTCTTATTTCTCCCATATCCCACCCATGACGATGGTTATGATCAAACGACCTTTATGGTACGTATCAACTATTCCAATAAATCTGATAATTTATGGTACTTTTGTTCGAATTACACTTTTTATGATATCTATAATTTGGACTTGTATGTACTTAAGAAGACTTTGGACTATAAATGTTGATCCAATTATCTGTTTCCTAAACCCAAATTCACATGGTACGTACATTGCATGTCTCCATATCCTATATAGTATTATGTTCTAGCTTCCGATTATCTACATACTTTATATATATATGTTGGACTTCAGTTTAAATTGTACTTCAGTTCGTCATCTTCCTAATTCACATTGTGTCCATGGCTCGACGACAAGCTTTATTCTGCTATTTGGGCGCTTGTGCCGTGTCCTCTTTAGCGATACGATTATACCGTGATGCGTGCGTTCACGCATCTTGATTATTGCACTATTCCCCCTATCCTCTTCGTATAAAAGTGCGTGCAGTATTCATACGCACTGTCCTTTGTATTAAATGTGTTTGAATGACAACACCTGTCTCTGTCTCTTTCTTACGCATTACCATAAGGCGACACCAGTGTACAGGTTCCAGACCGGAACGGTTAGGTTACCAACGATTGTTGCGTCATGCGTTGGGATGACACGCCTACTAGATATTCGTATTGGCTAACGGGCTGGTGCAGAAAGTGATATGGAATTTAGAAAAGTTCTATATTCGTTGGTGTGCATACAACCTTCTTGTGTATTTTTGCTTCCCCACATAATACCTTTCTTGCTTTCTCTAATATCTTACTGGAAAACTGTGTCACAGCATTCTGGAAACAAGTTTGGGCTGGTTATATTGGAAAGCCGTAGTGAAAAAACATTATTTTGAGAGCTGTTGCGAAATTTGGTTACGTACGAAGTTTTTAAGTTGGGGAACTAGGAGAGTTTCAAAAACGTTTTCTGAGTGGATGGAATAGAAGCAGTCAAAGTGATGATATTAGTAGTAAAGGAGAAGAAGGAGACGAGAAAGCCGCATAGAGAATACACGCGGCGTAGGGGGTATCGGGAGAAATGAAAGTAAATAGCAAGATCCCAGCTCCGTGCAAACAAGAGCCAATTCAAAAAACCACTCAAAAATAATTTCAAGTCTTTTCTGTCGTATGTAGCTGAAACATTTACGGCCTTTCACGAGGACGTTAAATCTATGGATGGAACAACGAAAGAGAAGAAAAGATGCACGTAAATGCCACCCGGGTGTACATCAGGAAGGTTGACACCCGGGTGTACATGAATGAAAAACTATCTTGCGTACATAAATTGGGCTCCAGTGAAAAGCCTTTGAAAATGTATGTTGAACGTTGATCGCCCAGATCGAAATGACGCACTCGAACTCAGTGGATAGTCAAGAACAGTCGATTCAAACTTCCTTCCCTGTGATAATCAAGAAGTCGTTTCTGCATCATTCCGGCGTAGCGATGGAGCAACATTTCGGATTAAACGTTCAATTCACCATATTGGGTAAGTCAATAATTTTGGAAATCATCAGCTGTAACATCGTACGTGTGAAAAGGCAAGTGAGGTGAGAGTATTTGTCGCGAACTATGTTCAGAAGTATTTCCCCGTCCATTCGTCGCACAAAACGGAGGAAGATTTGAATGTTTTTAATATCCGAGTAGCATGGTTGCAACTCCAGACGTGTTCTAAAATATATCCCGTCTAACCCAAAAATTTGACAAAGACTACTCAAGAAAATGAAAAAACAAGAATATTGTTCGATCAAGTTAAATCACAAACTTGTCCGCTTTCCAGTTGTCTCCGTACGAGGACGGATGCCAAGAATTTCCATTCACGTCTCCATCAACAATATCAGAGTTACACGTACTTTCGCCATCACCTTGCGGACCTTACGAAGATTGTACGATGCAGTCCTCATCATCTTGGAGGAGGTAATTACAATTTTGCAAAAGTCAAACTTGTTTGAGAAGCTGAAGCAAATATATTGAAAATTTTGACATTTTCTTTTCCAGGGGATGGGTCGCAGTATTCGACGTCAATGAAGAGGACGCCGAACTAACCTAGTCGAACTAGAACAATGAGTAGCTGTAGCAACGTGCAATTGTCTTCAGTCTGTTGAGTAATCGGAAACTAACCGTTCCCGAGACTAACTGAGTTCTGCCTGAGTGCAATTAATTGCTTGAGTTTGCATAGGTTCCTATACTCCAAGTTTCGAAATCTTCTCCGATTTCTGTGTTTGTTTACACTCGAGAAGACGGCTGGGGGATGAGTGGGTGAAGCGGAGAATGAAAAATTCTATGTGTCTTGTGTACTTTCTCTCCTGCTGCCTTTCTCTGGCCTGCACACTAACCGTCTCCTCCAAGCTCCAAAACACCATCAATTCTTCAAACGAGCATGGTTATGTCAAAGACAGTTGTTTTCCCGAATTCTCACGACCGTTTTCGGATTCGGGATAGCTGAATTTGTAGTGAATACAAGAGCAAGAGCCTAGCGATTTTAAATTTATGCTCTGTTAAGTTATCACTTCCGTATTAACAAAAAAGTCGTTGTATTTTGTAGGACGGAATTTGTCGATCGGCTTTCATACCGAAGATTGCTAATTAGTATTGTATTCGGCTTGACCTATTTCGTTAGGCTGTGAAGTGGTACTTAGTTGAAAATTGCGTGTGATGAAAAGTTGAAAAATTCATTAGAACCAAAATAAACTTCTGCTCGTGATCTCGGAAAAATTAAACTGTATCAACTGTAGTAATTCAAAACAGCAATACCATCAGCTGCTGATCCAAACGCGTCGATTAAAAACAACGTAACAATCGGTTGTTGTTTCAGTACACGGTGGTGTCATATGTTTGGTTGTGTTTTGACCTGATGAAGGAAGAACTTTCAAGAAGTGGCATAGAGTCTGAATCTACGTTTGAGGTCGTTCCACAGACCTGTCATAAACTAGTTGTGTGATAATGGTACCTATTGGTGTATTTGCAGTTTCTGAGATACAAAGTGTGACTGCGGATGACGCAAGAGTCTACGACAGTATCAAGACTAATGTCGATATCATGTCAGAAGGGAAATCAGGATAAGAACAAGTTGAGAGTGATGCAATGATTATGTGGCCAATAAAAGTATGAGTAAGTTCAAATGTTCAAATATTTCGTGTCCCGCGATACACAGTAAGTAGCAGGTGCTCAGCAAGTCGCGGCTTCCATCCCATTAATCACAACCTCAACTCAAGGGTCTTCCTTCCAACTCCCAGCCTTCCAAGCCTCCACATCAGCACAAAACTTTTAAAACACTCGTCTCATAACTTATGCAATTATGTCTCCTTGTTCCTTATCATTTGTTTAGACAATTGCCTGGTTCGAAGGTGCATTCGTTCCCGTTGTGAAATCCATACCTTTAAGACACAACTGCTCCAACTTCATCCGACTCTGAAAACTATTTTGCACACCGCTGCAAATTGTCGAAGCCTCAATGCTTTTATCACCTCATGCCTTGTGAAATCGCTAACATGAGCTGTCCAATTACAACACTTCCTTATATATTCTACACCTTATTGCCTCCCGTTTCTCAGATCCCAAGACTCTAATCAATAGGAATCAATAGGCAAAAATCAAATCTTATCTACTAGCAATTCATATGTTTATTACATCTCACACTTCAATCTATCGTATTCTAACAGCCTCCGACATCTTTCTTCATCCTTTGTCAACTTACACCACCAAACAATTTCGGCAAATTTCCTCAAAAAATCAATAGCTTCTACCCATGTGCACCTCTGCTTGAACGTAGATACGCATCCGTCCGCATTAGCCCTGAAATTTCATTACCATTATTACGTATCATTGTCACCTTCCATCTGTCCTCCTTTACATACGTCTTCATTAACTTAATTGTCAACAATATGAGTCACCTACCTTCAGCCCTTTAACCCCCAATGCATTTGTGCCCAGGTAACGACTTGAAGAATTTCCAACATACTTCACAATATTTTGTTCTACCCTCAGCCGGGTAATGCATCTTCTGATGGTTTTCGATTGAATTTCCGTAATGAAACTCCTTGAGTGTAGGACACAATGAACAGGCGATCTTCATATTTCGATGTTCCCGGTACATATGTTGGTTGAGACCAGGCCGCGTGAAGGAAACGATGGTACATTTTGGGTGAGGACATTTCAACCTCTTTTGATCCTCTACGAAGGCTGTGATTTCACCTGGATCGTCTTCCGTAGTCACCAGATAAGTCGTCTTCCGCCGTTTATCCACATAACACACCCGGTTACCAGATCCCAAATCGGCAAGTTCCACATACCTTTCTTCCCCGTGGCCTGGCACTTGACACAAACTGCCGTCTAACGTTTCATCCTGTCTTGCGGCTCCAAACACTACAGGTACCGTTTCTACCAAGTCCACTCCTTCCATTTCATCCGCTTCCGTCTCATCAGGCACTTGTATCACGGCCTCGTAAATATCCTTACGCACTTTCACGGTACCACCATCATTTTGATCCATTCTTTCCGCCAAGTTCAGCTTCGGCAACACGTTTGATTTGTGTGCTGCTAACACTTCGCGGTGGAACAACATCCTGCAAGTCAAATTACACACCGTTTCGTTTGGTAAAACATCAAGCATGGCTTCATCCTCCTTGAACACCAATTGGTCACCTTCTAACACGAACCCATTCTCAGGTCGATAGCGAAATTCGTATGGTATCTTGAATGCACCACCGGGCCTAAAATCTATATCTAATAACCCTATCTTCTTGTCTTCCATTCGCTTGTCAAGGTACAATCTCGTTGCCATGAGCATGGCTGATTCCTCCCCGGTCAAATTAATATCGTTGCATTTCAGTCCAAATAACTTTTTCACGCTATAAAAGTTTAAACAATGCGCCGCTATATCACGTATTGGACTTCTGATTGTGTAGATTCCAGGCTTTTGCAGCGCAGCACTAAATTCATCTTCCAGCAAAGTCACACCCTTCTCTTCCACGAATTTATTTACTAGCCGCATCCCATCGTAATTTATACTGTCAAAATTAACTGGCACTGGAGCATAACTGCACGTCATTAGGGCTCCTTCTCTCAGTTTTCCGTCTTCACTGTAAGCTTCCTTCCCCACCTTGACTTGACACAAGGGAGCACCCCAACTATCGTCTTCTTCTTCCGAATTTAACTCCTGAACTGATACTTCTTCAGTGTAACTTTTGCCGTCCTTCATAACTTTCGCACGTGCCAAAATCTCGCTCACCTTCGCATCTACTTCTCCCAGGCCTTTCTCTACATCGTCAAAACTAAAATATAAAACAAAACCACATTAATTATTAATTCTTATCACCAACAGCTGTAAATCTTCTTCTCTCACTTACATACGCAACCAGGCGATATTTACAAACTTTGGCAGCTCTGCAGGTTCCCGTATGCAGAATCGTGATACGCCACAAACACCCGCAATCGCATACATCCTTACACACGGTTTTCCCTTTTTGTTTCTCTGCATATAAGCGTATTGTGGAGAGAACTTCCTTCTGAATCCTCTTCGTTTCATGACAGGCAGCGTATCAGGCTCCCTAGTGCTACTCGTGATGCGAACTTCCATCGTCGGTTCTACAAACACGTCTTCTTTTCCTAGAATAATACAAATCAAATCAATTCTCTGAACCACGTCACGATTTCGTCGAAATAATCTCACGACTCTTACTTGGCGCCACCTTAGCAACCTTCGACTTCTCCGGCTCTGTCGTTTCAGCATAATTAATTTCCTTGATAATTGGTCGTAACCAATGTCGTTCTGTCCTTGTCACGTCTGTAACGCTTCTTATCGGCTCTGGACTCAAGCTACGCGGCTCCTCTGCTCAAACCAAAATTCAAAGTTACTGCATAATTTTGACTTGATAGCCCCACGCCAATCCCTCACCATCTCCTTCTTGTCCCACTTCCGGTTGCTCAACAAGCTCCTTTGCGCTATCACCAGCACCTTTAACCCCTGCTCCTTGATCTTCACTCTCTTGCCCTCCTCCAGCTTCCTCGTCATCGTCTGACTCTACAAACATTGCACAAGACATAACCAAACAATTAATTTGTCTCGATTTCCCTTAATCTAACTTCAATTTAGTGCTTGTCCTTCATTTTCAATACACACCATCTTCTTCTTCATCCTCGAAGTCAGGCTGATATTCTCCGTCTTCGTCTTCTTCGCTGTTCTCTGACACAAAATTGTCTCCTACTTCCTCCTCGGCTCCTATGAATCATAACCCATACCCCAATTAGCTATTTATCCCACATCATGATTTCAACAGTTATATACACTTTTACCTTCCTCCCCATCCGACATGCAATTCTGGCTGGTGATTTCTTCACCATCATCTTTGTCGTTTACAAGATCAGCTTCTAAAACCAACTTGACCCTACATTTCGACCCTGTATTCACTGGTTTTGGTAACACTTTTAGCAACCATTTTGTCCCTTCTCTTCCTCCTAACAAATCTCTTTTTCGTTCGGATTCCATGTTTTTTCCTAAAACACCAATCGGCTCAAATTATAATTAAACTTTGCTCCCGACCAAAAACCACAACCCTTGTTCATCCCTTGTTTTGATCTGTATCCAAGTGGTTCACTTCAATTGTTTGTCAGCACAGGAATGATATGCAGGCATGACGGGCAACATTGTTCTGTCTCTTCAACACTGTTATCCTCAGGATAACGCATTTGTTAGCATTAGGTCAAGCGATCGAAAAGTAACCCTACGTCGGGTATGAGTTAAGATCAAGTTGCTCCATCCTTGCATTGGTGAGGCTCCGTAGGGTGATGTCGTCACATACACTTCGAATTCCCCCTTCATCGACGTATACAGTTCTGAACACCTTACAGTGATGATGGACGCTCCTCGCTAACACGTATGTTTTATATACCTATATGTATATCAATTTACTATATCACACACAAAACTTCTCTTTCTGTACCTACATATTACGTCGTTTGCTACAGTATAGGCTAATACCTATAAAACCTAAAAAAGCCCAAAAAATTCAAATTTCAAGAAAATACAAAGAAAAATGAAAATTTGTGTTGAACAATTCGGGTTCAGTATGAGTACAACTACAGTACTTAGTGCAGCAACTCAAGTTGCCTGTACTTATAGTATATACATAACTCATTGGGCTACCATCGAATCTTCAAGGGAGAAAATCTGACGACATGAATTGGTACAACATCCAAGCTCCATCTGTTGACAACGGCCATACCATGTTGAAAGCACCAGTTCTCGTCCGATCACTGAAGTTAAGCAACGTCGGGCCCGGTTAGTACTTGGATGGGTGACCGATTGTGAATCACGGGTGCTGTTGACTTTTTGTGTAATTTCAAAACTACGTTTAGTTTACATACAATTTCTGATCGAATGCTCTATCTCGCAAAATTTTTGAATTGATCTGTTTTGTAAAAAGCTTCCCTTGTAATTTTTGCCCCTCGTTTCATAATCTGAATTAACTCATCATTGTATATTAAAGCTCATTAATATTTTATTCAAACTTTCCAGGTAGCATATGAAGATCATAACGAAGAACCGAATGCATTAAATAAAATCAGAGTTTCAGGGAACAATGCTCTTTGTAAAGAACTAATCCGCATATGTGTTTCCCAGACTATTTATAATTTAAAAAATGCCGTAGGAAATCCCTGCTACATTACCCCGCCCACATAAGAACCTTTTGATTACCGCGTCCATAGCTACCTTAAGTATACTGATATATATAATAAGCCTGACCCACCTCAACCTGCTTTAAATACGCTACGAGGTTTTCCCAAAAAATCTGCTCGTTCAAAGATCTCGCCATATAAAAAGCCATCTGATTCCGTTCAGTTCGGTCATTTCCAAAACCAGTATCGTCATTCCAGCTCCACCATGGCAAAATTTCTCTCCATGATCAACCTTGCTTCAATGGCCCTTGTGGCCTTGAGCCTTTTCTCCGGTTCAAAAGCGTTGCCAGTAGAAGCTCCATCTGGCGGCACTTGCAAAATCCCCCGTTCATCTCTACGCGCCCTCGAAGGTCGACTCTTCTCCATCACAGCCTTCTTGGACTTCAAGCTGAACTCGACTGGTCAACCGTTCAACATTTCAGCGGCCATAGGTTCCAAGTGCCTTGACGACCAGAAGAAGGACTCGATCACCGGATCTTGCGCCGAACTGAAAGCCATTGAAGACCTTCTTCAAGCTGACCTCAAATTCCCAGAGGTCTACTCCGATAAGGCTGCTGCTGAGCATTTCAACGAGTTCAAAGACGAAGTTGTTCCAAATCTTCTGGGTAAGTTTTATATTTTCTAGGCTTATTCAAGAAGTTCAAAAACACCTGAGTTGATAAAATGCCGCCTCTTTGTAAACAGGACTCGGGGCTCTGTACGCCAAAATCGATGCTTCAGCCGGTACCGAATTCACCCGCCGTGTCGCCACCCTGTCCAAGTGTCTTCAAGTCGCCTCCGAACGCCCACAAGCCTTCGCCCCTGATACCACTTCAACTAAAACTTGCTCTGAAGCTCCCAAGTCTCTTGGTCCTTTGTCCTCTTACGACTGCGCCCTCTACCGCCGCTTCCAAAGTCGTATGGACAAATCAGAGCTTCTCGCCATCAGCAGTTCCCACCCAGAACTTTTAGAAGCTGCACTTCCGTCCATCGTCTCCAAGAAGTACTCTGGAAAGATCAAGAACTTCGACAGCGTCCTAGACCTCCTGACCTCTGACCTACATCCCAAGACGCAAGCTTCAGGCTTGGTTGACCTGTACTTGGAGATGAAGAAACACGACCATTTGAGTGGTACCAAGTTGTTGCGGG
>JAQGBJ010002129.1:0-18128 GCA_034698345.1 Sphaeridia pumilis
AAGGAAACGACTGTCATACAAGTTGACGGATATGTGAAAACGACCCAAGAAGTTTATTTCCTCTTGTCAAACGCCTTACTTGCAAGTGCCTTAAACGAAACGCTAAGAAATAAACCGTCTTGTCCTATTCGCTCATTTCCTGACTGACTGACGTTCAGTCAGACTAACAACAAAGTGTCGACTCTCCATCAAACGTTTTCCGTTCGCATCTTGCTCTAGCTCTCTAACTTAAGTGACTTTCGTCAACAAAATCATATTTAAATTCCTTTGCGTAAGGAATTCCTACTTGATACTTGTGTATCCCGAAATAAATCCGCAACACTTTCCACATCCACTCTCCCTTCACAATGTGCTCGTGTGTATCAAAATGTCAGATGCAGACCCATTGGTAATACACCATTTCCACTTTCCTTTGATCCTTTAAGTGTGTCTTGTGTACTGAAATATAAAAGCTATTTTCACCAGACCCCTTTTTCTATACTGTCACATGCCCAAAGTACCACAGATTCACAGGTGGGCAGAGTCTCTAGAAAGTAATGGAAGCAGAAGAAATATCTACATAACTCATACATGATTGGCACTGCCTGCTCCCACAACCATAATGTTTCTTTCTGGACAAGTCCAAGTACAAAAAGCTGCTGCTGTATACACGTTGGTTTAGATTTGGTGGACAAATTTTCCGAGGGACAATAAAAGAGCAGAGAATGCATCATGGAGAGATAAATGGGTAAAATAACTGGGAATGATGCTTGTGTCACTGATTTATTGCCCTTATTTCTGTACAGAAATCACGTCTGTTGGCTTCTGTGAGTAAAAGTAATGCTCCTGCCTACTCCAGACAAAACTACTACAGTATCAATTATCCAACAACACTAGCACGCCTTCCTGTAAAAAAGAGGCCCTCGGCCTCACAAATTGCTTCTTGAATTATTAATATTATATACTTGATGATGCTTTTAGCTTGTCTCAGATTATAGAAGCAGTGTGGTGCTCTTTGATCTCGAAAATCTCAAATAGGCCTTTTCCTGCCAAACCGTGCGCTACTAAAGCCTTTAGAACGTTTCAGGAGATTTACGAAGGCATAGAAGCAGTGGGCACAATGCTTATCAAACTTCACCAAACTCATCAAAATATTGTTTCTACTACTAAATTTATATTCAGCTAGACTATTGGTGGATGTATGCAGAGCCGCAACATCATACAGAAACAAGAAACTGCAGCATGCATTCGTAACAAAGTTAGTGAAGATAAGCAGATAAACCGGAGTATCACGTGGAAGAAAAGGAGTAAAGAACATTGTGTGGCATCCGGTTTATGAAGCCACGTTCGGGGCTGTTGATGTTGTAACAAAAGCATGTTGTGTGATAATGAGAAATGTAAATGTGTACAACGTGGCGAGAGAAAGATCACAAAAGAAAAGGCGAGGAGAGGAGATGAGAAAAAGCAGTTGACAAATAAACACACGTGTTTCCGTCCTATCAGCCGAGATAGCAAAGTCGTCATTGTGTGCACAAAGAGAAAACATTCCCCGTAAGAAGACGGAAGAAAGAAAAGTAACAGGAATTGTACAAGGGGAAATAAAGTTTGGGACTCACGTAAAAAGTTGGGTTTTAAAAGGACAAACACGTAAGCATATATGCCAAGATCTGACTGACTGAAAGAGTGAAAGAACGGGGAGAACTGGGCGGATAATACGGGCTCATCTGCATGTGACTGTTGTTTTCAACCCTGTGGGGTACATAAATGGATAAAGGTACAAAAAGACTTTCATTTAAAATTAGAAAGTGCGGGAAGAGATGTGGGAAAATTCATCTCTTGCTGCAAAGCGCTGGACATATCATTGTCTGGCTGGGTCCCGCTTGCACCTTTGGAATTCAAAGGGTTTGCTAGGTTTCTGAATTAGATAACAGACTGTAAGCGACAGGGAGAGATGGAAAATCTGGTAAAGTATATTACACAGATACATCTGAGTAAGAAAGGTATATAGCGCTGATACAAGGTATGCATGTGCGTAGGCTTCTGTCTCCTCGGTTTCAAAGAAACCAACCAAAAAGTCTGTCTAAAAAAGCGACGGATATTTGTTATCAAGCTAATGCAAGTTGATCTGTTACATTTCCGATTTTCATTATGTACAAGAAGAAGCTCTCGTTGCTGATAAATCTCCAACTCTTCTTTCTACTTTCCGTGTGATACTTTCACCCTCGTCTTGCATGATACCAGCAATATTACCTCATCTTTCTCTATTCTTAGTAACAAGAAAACGAACCTCCATAGCACCAAAAAACATTCAGAAGTTCCAAGTTTCCATCCCATCCCACAAAGGGCATGTTGGAGAAGAAGGCTGCAAATAAAACCATTATAGAAAACACTTGCATTTTTACCCTTCTTTCTCTCTGCTATCTCACAATTATTCTTACTCAGTCAGTCCGACCACTCCCAATGCATTTCATCCTCGAGACTTTAATCCACCAGACTTTTGTTCACATCCCTGGTATTTTCTGTTTCTCGTCTTCTGGACAGCCTGCTACTTGTTCATCCTGCCACGGATAATGTCGGTTCCGTCGTCTTATTCTTAAAACGTAATTTGTGCCTATGATACCAACTAATGGATGCTCATTGTTAAATCTCCTTCCAAATTAATCTTGACATTCTTCCCCGAAATTACGTCCCACGTCTCCCGCAACACTAATGATATTACTCACCGTCACCCCCGCGTGAACCTTTCTGTCCGAATTTCCTTTCTTGTTTCTCTGTAACTATATTTTCATCTGCTGCTTTACTAACGCCATTTAAAAAAAGTAACATCCCACAGATATATACTGTTGTTCCACTACAATTGCACACTTTAATATTTAAATAACTCGGACGAAAACATGACACAATTGAGTTAGTTCCAGATGTAAATTTTAATGGCTCACTTTACAGTGAAATGGAGATTTGAATATGTTTATATTTTTCTTGCCATAAACTTTCTCGCAAAAACCTGTTGCTGTGTGCGGCTCTGCGTGTCATTTATGTATCTAAAGGAGTATTGTATACTTTCACTACTTTCGTTCACTACTTTTTATGCACTTGACTTGTCATGGATCTGTAGACACATATCCGATAAGCTCTTGTAAAGAACACAAGTTTTTTGCTCTGTGTTTGTTTTTCCAGTTTTCATACTTTTCAAGTACATTTCCTTATACATTTCAGCTCAAGTATGTGCCCTTCAGGTGGTTACTGTACCCAATCGGCTGATACAGTTGCTGCAGCTTCGAAGCAAAAAGACTATCTATTTGTTTTTAAAAATTCAATGAAAACTGGGAGAAGAATGTTGCATGGGTGAATTTAGAAGAAGTAGCTGCTGAATTGAATGAGGGCTGAAGAATGGAATAATGGTATTGCTCAGGAAGACGTTTGGAGTGGTCCACTTGACTCGAGTAACTACTTGGTGTGTATATACATACAAAGACAAGCTATGGTTGTATGGTGGTGGAGAGAAATGATAACAGGAACCAAAAACCCTTGGGAACTTTTTGAGAGCTACCAAGAAATTTGTTCGTCTCCTGTCGTCTTAGCGTATGACATTCGGTCTTTGGAAAAGTAGCAAGAAATGGCAATTGAGGACTCAATAGTTTGTCCCAGAGGCTATAGAGGGATTAAAGGGATGAAAATGTTGCAGGAGTGAAATTGCTTGATAAGGAAAATTAACAGTATGCTCTCAAGTGGGACGGATCAGCTCTAGGTCCGGAGAAAATATATTTGCCGAAACGTCGGTATATTTTGGGTAATCCTTTTGCTCTGGGTTGAAGTTACAGGAGCGAATGGAGAAAGAGGGATGATGGCTTTGGGATGAAGGATTCAGGGAACCGTAACGGAGATAATTACTTGAGTGGGCGGTTTGAGGTACTACTGTGGGTGGCGGTGTGAAGTGCAGAAAGGACAGACTAATATCAAAGTTCTTTTGCAACACACCGTATAGCAGTGCTAAGGACCAAGGTAAGACCAGCATTTCTGAGGAGAAAATGGCGAAATGTGGACGATTTGCGGTCACGCAAGAAAAATTTTCACGGGTAGTAAATTTGATGGACAGAGAAGGAAAATTGTCCCAAGCGGCATTATAGTCTTAAAAGGGCTTCTTCTGCCTCTGCGTATATGTCCGTACTTGGGTTAAAAAGGTTAGAAGGAAGCAAAAAGAGAAAAGCCACTGCTACTACTACGGCTACTGGAACCGGCAGAGGAATCAACAGCTTTTAGTTACTGTACACTTGTAACCGAACATAACAAAAGTTGCAAAGGTGTGAACGACGGGTTTGGCCCTGAGAGCCAATTTGAAGTCTTTGGTCTTTTATGGCGAGTGAGCGTGGAATAAAGAGAACAAGACTGGATGCATTAAGCTGAATAATGACTTGACACGAGGCCACTACTATAGAGAACATAACACACAAGATTCTACACAGCAGCAAGTTTATGTGAGTGCCCTTTCAGGCGAAATGGCTCCAACGTCGTAAATCTACGAGAGGGAAATAAAAAGCAAATAACAATGGTAATTTCAACACCTGTATCCAACCATTTAAAACTTGAGTCGCCATTAATCTCCGACGCCTCTACTATAAACAGTTGTTAATAACTGTTTTGATGTTCCGCGGTTTCCGGCTCTTCTTAGAACAATTTCTGCTGGACCAACCTTGCCGTGTTGTGGATAATGACGTCGTTATCAAACAGACATTTCAAATGTGGAGAAAACCCGGACACCATTACAAGGAGTCTCCAAGACGGAGGAAAATCGTTTTTGACGGACCATTACTAGGAGTCCAGAAAATGTCAAGTCCGAGGTCGGTGTGGTGTGGAAGTGAAGCGTAAGTGATTACGTGTTGATAAGGTCGGGCAGTCGTCATTGGACTAGATGGTAGACCTGGAAAGTGAAAGCACAAGAGACGAATTGGCTCCACGGGTGGATGAGTCTTGCGAGGACGTCTGTGTCCGGTGCGGTTGAAATTGAATATGGTGAAATCCCCTTTCGTCTTGATCACAATCCATGTAGCCATCCCCACCTTTCCATCAACGTAACGCAGTCAATCAAATTTTCCGGCTTCATGCAATATCTTTTCTGGAGAAGCCTTGGCCAATTTCCGTAGTTTCCGTCAAACCCTACAAAGCAAATACATGTCAAACGTGTTGACAACCATTTTTCTTTGAATTCATCCTTACATCTCATATCTTCACCGCAAATATTCCATGACCTCACGCCGTCGTCAACCATAGAACCCTTGAGCGACTAGTAGAATTGTCTCTTTGGCTGCAGAAAAAAGATATGCATGGGAATCGAGAGAGCAGCAGCAGCCAGCTCGACGATGTATTCGACTCCATTTTAGTTTGACGGCCACCCTCCCTCGAAAGTCGGTTTATTTGAATGACAATAGGATTCGAGCATGAAGTGAAAGTGGAGGAAAATATACGTTCCCAGTGTAGCGGTAAATGTGCAACGCAGAAAGGCAAGTTTGGAACAAGACTCTTTGGTCTCCGTCACCAAGGGGGATGTCGTCAGTTATAGATATGGAAAGAATATATTTTAAACAATATTTATAGTGCATTAAAGTTTTATCGGAGGAGGCGGGAAATTACGATTCCATAGCACCCGCAATATTTTATCGCGCCAATGACTTGCCCTCTGCTTACATTTGGGCTGCTGCTGGCTTCAAAATTTTTCCCATCTGCAAGTGCCGGAATCTTTCATCGTACAATTTCCGCCCGACACTTTTCTCCTCGTCGCATATCGACTTTATTAAACGGTATCAAATTCAAACGCATCAGATTCTGATACTTTTCGTCGAATATATTTAAGCTTTATAGCGATTTGGTATGACACATATTGTTGCATGCGAATTTCTCGCCAAAGCGAAGCTCCAAAATGCTTTTCCAACTGCCTCCGTGTTTAGCATATAAAGTTGCTTTGTTGATGGGCTTGTCCCGTAAATAAATTTTCTAATCTAGAGGCTTTTTAGTTTTTGATGGGAAAATGTGGTAAGGTCGTCACTTCCCCCCCGGAATACAGCCACTTTTCCTTTTATTCTCCGACTCTTAAGTTGTATATTTGTTCACACCCTCCGCCCATCTATCCGTTGCCGGCAGCGCTATTTCAACTCGCTCACCTACCTATTCAGCTCTCAAAAGGATGTGTATAGGAGGCAAAGTGTATGCAGTGATAGCCACGGTGTCTAAAACCGCACGTACGCTCCGAGCCGCCAAAGGAAGGTGTTTTCCCCGTTGATAAATGATACATCCTCAAAAGTGAAAGATGAAATTGGCCTTGGTGAAAGAGTCAAGAATTAAATCACTACCGTAACTTGAGCACACATGTTCCTTCGTTTCCTGATCGTAGCACGAGAAAGTGCTTCGCCATACTATTTACACCACACATCAAAATCTTCAAACTACTTTATAACTTACAAAGTGACGAACTATAAGAAAGCTTTCAGACAGATTGGAACTTTGGTTCAAAGTTTCACAATTCATGGAGGTCATAGTTCACTGCTCGTAGCATGATGAAGTGAAGGCTAAGCACCAAGTGAACGCCTCTTCGAGTGGTTGTAAACATGGAGAATGAAGGCTCTTATACGAGAGTACATATGTATAGACATTCTTGCTGAGTCTTGTAGAGGCATGTACATTCGATTGGCAAGCAGTTCAATGCGACCAGGCGAATTTACTGAATGACAGGAACATGTAAGGAGAGGTAATAGACAAACAGAATTACGAGACTACAAACGGGAGCGCGATGAAAAAATTGTATTGTCTCGTCGTCCTTTATACTGTATACCTAAGGGGTTATTCCTTTGGGTTGCACAAAAATTGGAAACCGTGTTATTGCGGGAGGGTAATAAACAAACTGCTTGGAGCCTGGAAGATAGCATTTTATAAAATACCTCAAGGGATATAATGACAGGAAATCAAACGGAGAAAAAGAATTCACAAGACAAGGCCCCGACAAGAGACTCAGTGGAGAGGAAAGGTATGGTAGGCCATAAAAAGTATTGAAAATAAAGCTGGTCCAACGTAAATATACCATTGCAAAGGTCCGTTGGTCAGCAATGCGCTTTGTCCCAGCAAAAAAAGCGCTGGTAAGCAATAAGAGTCGTGGAATGATGGAAAGATATTGAAATCGGATTCTTGTTGTATGGAAGGACATTTGTCCAATCGCATGAATGGAGACATCTTTACTGCTCCACTCACCCCATCCCTTGCTGTATTCTCTTCAGAAAACTCAATTCCAAAGGTCTGTAAGGCCAATGAAATTGCATGAAACCAACTATTGTTGCCACTGTCCTTATGGTCAGTGACAGCAGTGTAGTGGGAAATCCAAAGACATGGAGTACACGTACAATATCCAGTTTCGTTTGTAGCGACCATTGTGGATGAGCTGGACAATCACAAAACTATCCACAATTTCCTTGTACACAGATAGGGCTATGGAAAATGGAAGCATTGCATTCTCAGAACGAGATTGATAGCCTAATTGGCGAGAACGGAATTCAATCAAACGTTAGAGGGATCCCAATGTGGTTTCGCTGACAACCTATGATTAAAGCAATAGTGGGCAGCCACCAAAAGAACAAACAAACATTGCAACCCCATACCTCATTGCTTATCTGCTTGCTTCATGTCAATGCGGTCTCATGAATTGTTATTCTACGTTGTTTACCTTGCTATGCTTGAGCCACTGCGGTGAAATTTGCCTTCATGAATTTCCATGAACGCTTTCTCCTCTCCTGTCTGAGAGAGAGAGAGAAGAGCCGAACTGGTGGTGAAAATGGTCCGCTGAGAAAGCCGCTCAGAGCAAACTAACAAACAGGTGCTTTTCTTTCTCCCTTTGAGAGAAAAAGAGATTAAACAGTCTGTATACATATACATATACAGTGTTGCCAAAAACAGTTGAGGGCTTATTACCGAGCTGCGTTGCCCAAAAAGCTTTTACGTACAAGACGTACTTATTTTAGACTTGGAGGAAATCCAAGTTTACGGAGATGTGATCAAAGCGTTTTGGCACGTCTGCGGCTTCCAGGAACAACAACAGGCAGGGGATAAGCTGAAGAGGATACTTTGTGCCTCAACAAACGCTCGATTTAATCAGCTCGTGCCAAAGCGGAAGTAGAGGGTGCAATTTGTGGCACTTTCCAGTTACACTCCCGCCATCTTCTCTCACGCTATAAATCTTCAGCTGATATATATGCTATGTTGGAAAGAAGCCGGAAGTATTAGCTCAAGTCTATGATAAGAAATCGATCTAAAATGAATTGGAACAGAGGTGAAATGAGATTCAACCTGAAGTCCGAACAATACAAATAGATGTTTACAATATTTTTATTTATTTTATATATAAACTTATGAGCATAGGAAACACTAGCGTGAGGCCCAAACTAGCAATGGCTTCAATAAACATATTGCTTATGATTGCGTAAAAAAAATATGTTGGGGAGCCATCTTTTGTAAATCAGATGTCAAGAAAATCACTCCGAAAAATTGAGGTAGATTGCTTTCAGCTGAATTTGCTTACAGCAGTAGAAAATAAAAAATGCCAATTTAGAAGACTGATAAAGGCTGAAAAGCCCTTGAAGAAGAACACTTGAGAAGCGAGTGAGGAAATGACAAAAAGATCTCTAGCATACAACATACGCCGAGTGCAAGCCCGACAGATTTAAGTTCTGAAAAATACTTGATTGGAGCAGTTAGAAGTCGATTGAGAAAAATGCCGAAAAAGGTGACAGCCGACAACGACGGAGATGAAAATACATATGCATGAAGCAGAACTCAAGTGAATGTGTCACACGAGAGGCAGCAGCAAGAATCCCAAAGGATGAAAATCTTATTACTTTTTAGGCAGCGCGGCTATAGTTTAAACTTTTTCTCGCTTTCTCTTTTTCTATTGCAGAACGTACCGACTAACTGAAATTGATCCTGTACTTATTTTTCCAGCATATAACTGATGCATGCCGGTTGCTGCATTCAGTGCTTACGAGAAGTAATAAAAAAATCATCATACCCACGACGACTGCTTGGATACAGTTCAAAAAACTTCCAAGACAGTGTCTTCAAACATTATTGATCGAGACAAATAAAGCCCACCACCGAAATACTAGACAACGTAGGGCGAAATCAGGTAAACGGTAAAAGGCAAGGAAAAAGCGGGGAAATGGCTTGGACGCAGCGTGCTCACATTCATGCACGAAACGAATTAGCTGTGCACGTCAAAAGAAGTATAAATGTCAGGAAAATGGCTCGGAAGCAGCGTGCTTACATTATTCCACGAATTAATTTGTTGTGCACGGCAAAAACAGTGTAAAAGCCAGAGACACAGCAGCGAAATAGTTCGGAAGCAGAATGCTCGCACATCTTTCTACGAATTAATCAGTTGCGCAAGACAAAAGCAGCGTGATCGGTTTTCGGTGCAACCAAAACTCTGTCGGTTCGGTTTTCGGGTGCAACTGATAATTAGCCGTAACCAAAATCGGTTTGACTGATACCATTTCATCCGGTTTAGTTGACCGACCGACCATCACCAATAACCGATCGGTTATAACTGAAATCGGTTTCGGTTCCACTTGTTCAAACCGATTCTCAACACTAAGCGTGCTCATATCCATCCACGAAATCATTTGTTTCGCACGGCAAAATCAGTGTAAAAGCTGGGAAAAGGCAAGGACACCGCAGGAGAAAAGCGGGGAAATAGCTCGGATGCAGCATGCTCATCTGATAGGAAAATTACTTGATGCTGAAAGACGAAACTGCCCACGAAGTTGTGGGGCATTTGACCTTTTTCAGCTTTTGTTTTGTTTCTTTTTATGCTGGATTTTTCCAAGCATTTTTAAAAACTGAAGAGTAATTATATTATACGGTCTATGGTTGTTATTGTGGGAATATTCTTCTTGGCTCAAAGGTATTACGGCCACGACAATATGTACATCTACGACGGATGGCTGTGCTAAAACATTTGGCAGTACATTTATATCAACGCGCTGGTTCATAGGCTCATATTGTGCGTATGCACATGAGCTACCGATAGTATAGTACAGCGGTGAAAGTGATAATTTTGCGAGATCGGAGTACCAACAGCGTTGGAATTTGCAAACTAACCTCCTCCAAGTGCCGACGTGGGCACTTGTCTCAAGTGTGGAAAGATATTTACCACAGAGTGCGATCCGCATATAACGCCCAACGTACAAGTGTTTTGTATGTACGATATATTACGAGATGGTCTGCATTCGGCCGTGTACATGATTTTGGAACCGTAACGAAGGAAGGTATTATAGTCAAAGTCGAGCTTGGCTGAGAAATGAGTGTCGTTGTCATGAAAAGGGAATTAAAGTGTGAGAGAATAGATACGCTGAAAATGAACAATGGTTCCGAGACGAACGATTAGTATGCATAGAGCGCCATTGTTTAGATATGCTCAAGTGCTCATTCAAGTGCTCCTCACTAAACTTTCCTTTGGTCTTTCCTTCTTCATGTGGAGAAAGTCAACACAATGCACCACTGCCTTCCTTTTAGGTCGGTGATATACAGCCGTCTGAAACGCTCCGTCACATAAAACATGCTCACAAAAGGACCGCCACTACCTGCACTCCACTTGGTAAATAATATCCCTTCACTTGCATTCTTGACACGGCAAAAAGACAAGTTCTGCGGTGGACACTTGAACATCTCAGACTCTGTATTCTAGCTATAGTCGAATTTCAAAACGCTTTCTTTAATTGCGCCTCCCCTAAGAAATATTATATGTTGGAAGATGGTTGCTGCATAAATATGCTTGGTGGAACAAAGTAGAAGAAGGAAGGCCAATGCGGGGGTTACTGCAGTTTAATTCCACGCACACCAGCCGGCTACTAAGACATTAGTAGTCTTAAAACTGGTAGCGGCCTTCTATAACGACGGAGTAGTTGGAAAGTAACATCGACCTGACCCATGACGGCATCAATGTCTGCGGCATGTGTCGTCCCCGTCCTCGGTGTTATTGCCGTAGCGAGTCGTCCGTACAGCTTCTGACATGAATTACATTCCTGGCGAGTCCTCTCTCGACGTGTGTAGCCCTCCGAATACGGTATTACAACCCATTTCGTCCGTACATGCCAAAAAGGGTTTTCACCACTCTAATGGACCTTTCGTAAGTACGAATAAAGGACAGCGAGCGTGAGAATTCCGGTCGCACACTCCAAGAAACGCTAACCCGGAGAGTCATACAGGATCATTGAACAAGTGTCGTAAGAAGAGACTATTATAAAAGGCTTCGTCTTTGGATACACTCCGGCCAGCGTTTCCCGTCGTCTTCCAAGTCATTTTACTACTGTGCGACTCGAGTCTAATAAAAAAGACATTTCACTCTTCTATTGTCAAGTCAAAAAGAAAATAAAACGAGAAAAGCTTATCCGGTCCCTGTGTGGAGGTAAATGCAGAACCCTTGTCGAAGTTTCCGAACAGGGCGTACAAAGGTAGAAGAAGAAACGGAAATTGTTGTAGTCATGTACACCTTCTTTTCCAGTGAAACATTGATAGGGAAAGTAGTACTACAATGTACGTTTGTCTACGTGCTCAATGGCGCAACAACAATGCCAAGCTCATAATATTTCCAGTGACGACACACATCCCTCCGAAGCAGGAACTACTGCCTGGGCCGCTACAATGTTACCGAGGATAAAAGCGAGCAAGAAATAAAAAATATCATAACACAGTGTACATGGAAAAACGACTTTTTCTACGACGGTACGAACAATTTCCTCGGAAAAATATAATGATACCCTGACAAGAAAGCCAAAAAGGCAAGGAGGAGCAGCAGGTATAACGTGTAAAACTGGTGGGGTGAATAGGAATGAAAGCGGAGTAAATGGCAAGGATAAAAAGAATTGTGTTTGCCGCCATGTAAGAGCGGAACAACACAAGTTGGATTCAAGCTCGTTTCCTTGAATTCCTCAAGATTGTTGTACTGCATATACGCGTTGTATCGCTTTAACGTATATATCTACCAATTCCACCCTGTTTGCGGGCAAACGAACCAAGTACTTACGTATAAACAACCACAAGGTGTACATGCATGTAACAAAGAAAACGTACTCACAGGATCAAGATTAAGAGCAAGAGAAAGTTATATATGTGCATCAGCTAAAAGCCAGCTCGGTAGCAAGAAGGAGAAATTAAAGAAAAATGTGTTTGGGGCTACCACATTAAGAAACATCTGGGAATCAAGAGATTGCCGCCCGCAATGCCCGCGTTTAAGAAGGCTCTCTCGTTAATGGAACAACAAAACTGGATTACAACGACACCCGCGCCTGAGAACACGACAGGACATGCAACAAAGATACCAAAAACCTCGACTTGTTCTCTCCTTCACAATAATGTGGTCCCATTAGCTTTTATGCCCGCTACGGACCACTTGCCCTTTACACTCAAAATTACACCTGTTAATAGACAACCCTTGCGCTATTTTCTTCCCTTCTTTTGCTCTATACTGTCAACGGCCAAGTGGAGAAACGAGCAGAGGTGATTGTCACAATTGCTCCCGAATATTGTTTCCATCCGAGTGTTCCAGCGGAGTGTTCTCATCCCTGTAAATCTGTTTCGTCTCTGATGTCGCATTTCTTGCATCTTGGATACTACGAGCTTGCTTTAATGGCCCTTTGCTGGAACTTGTTGCTAAGCATGTCCAAAATAAAGCTTGGTTTTTGCTACACTACTACTCGACTAGGGAGATCAAAAGTGGAGTCTGCTCAAGAAGAGAACCGCGTCTAATGTTGATCCAAAATCCCAGTAGACTTATTCTTGCTCCAGGGTACATAAAGTTTGTGAGTAATATCCTCCTCAAGGTAATGCATTAGCTTCAATAACGTTTCCTACTCCTGTTTACTTTCCTAATGTACGTGGATATCTCTTTTACCAGACTGTACACTCACTTTGTTCAACTTTTCCTTGGTCAATGCCAAAATCTGAAGAAAATCTCTACCCTCTCAGAACGAACAGAGTGCTAATTCCATCCACCATGACTGTACGAACCACATAAATTCTACTGTTTTTGGGTATGGAAATCGGTATGACTTTTGTGAAATACAGTAATGATGGAATCTCTAGGGAAATGTTCAGCAGTAATGCCAAGAGAGTTGGAAGCGAAGGGAAGCCAAGGAAAGATAACTTTGATATTGCGTCCACCCGTTGCAGGGAGGAATCTGAGAGCGAGTGGTCAGTAGTCAGTATTACGCTAAAAGCGGTGAAAGTTTGGGATCCCTCGTCGTTGATTCCCAATTCTTGACAGAGTGTCCATCTTTATTTAGAGACTAGTCCCCGAGCTGTTTTCCTTGCCCAAGGAATACAATTTATTCAGGAGGAGGAAAGCGCATTCAAAATTCACAAGACGCTATTGGATGGAAACACATGTATTTGTACATGTATAGACTTCCAAAGAGAGCGACGTGGAACAGCTTGGGATTAAGCTGTATGTGTTTTCTCCTCCTTTTCTTAAACCAATCTCATTCCAATCAAAACCTTCTCGCTCTTCAACGGTAAAACAAAGACGCAAGATGGTTTCCTTCAAGACGGAAAAGGAATTAGGATCAAGTCCAGGTGGATGCTCCCAGTTGCTGCTTCTTGAATCCAAAATCACGGCGGGACTTCTTGACTCTGCAAAGATGCCTCCTGCATTCAATATGAACAGTGATAGTACATAGATAGATGCTGTTCAACTCGAGAAAAAGAAAAACAAACTAGAAAACAAATTGAGACTTCTTTCTTTTCCTTCTGGAATTACAATGTTTACTTTGGATTCCAGAGTCAGTCAAGTAGCAAAAACCAGTGGTCAAGAAAAAGTAAGCTTATACTTCCGTTGGGCGTGCCACCACTGCTAAAACAATGCCGCCATCATCAAATTCATCAATCCTTTTTCGGAAGCTACTTTCTGTACGAATGGATCTGATGCTTTCGCTCTAGAAAGTTCTGTCTACAGTCCAAGTTTTTGCAAAATTTGTACGGTATCCTGTAAAATTGATACGCTTGGTCATTGTTCATGTCCGTGAAATTTTATTTATTTGCACTGTACTTGTAATTTTTGGTTTGTATTGTAGAGCATTCTATCAAGAAAATTGTACATGTATCAAGACTTTCTGGAGACAGTAGTTCTGCCCGCCCATCCCTTCCAATGACGCAATTCTTTAGTGCTGGTAGCGGTAGCAAATAAATCTTATGTGCCTCTTATCTTGCAGCGTAGGCTTGTGGTTCGTGAGGACGGAATTGCCCTTCCAATTACATTCGGTCGTCTCCACAAACTAATGGTCATCTTCAAAACAATCGTGAAAGAAATGATCGCTGTGATGAGTGCTTCAGAGATGAATGATTTGTGACGATATGTACTTACTCACCGTTGAAAAATTACAAGGAGTTGTTTCTTGATATAACTTTATTTGAAATAGTTATAAGACCAAGTATAGCACACAATAAATTCTGTAGTTTCACATGACACGATTAACAACCTAGAACTTGGGATACAAAAGACTAGAGACGATTGCAGGTCTTAAGACATTGTACATATATATTTTTGTCATATTCATGGTGGTACTAAGTAAGCAAACACCAAAATTAGATCAGGTTCATTTTAATGTTAAATTCTTAAAAGTGGTACTCCAATGGAGTACGGAAGAGATATTAACTTACTTACATTGATCAGTTTGACATCTCGCTTAACTCATTTAAGGGTTGAAAGGTACATAGTAACAATGTTCATTTTGTCCTTAACAATCCTTGTGATGTGCACCTTGTTAGAAAAGCGTTGCTTCCAACGCCTTGTTCACAGGGAGGGAATGTTGATAAAACACCATGGTTTTGAATAACCATCATTAGATCTGGGTACTTTGGACCGATGGGGTCTGGACTGGACTGACAAGAAATTCTGCCCGAGTGGAGCACAGTTTTGGTATCCAGGCCTATTGCTTCTGTTTGCTGCAGCGGTTTCAAGGGCTTAGTTGAAGGATGAAGAATGTGAGTTTAATTTTGTGGTGATGACTCTGACAGGGTTGGATCCGACGCCTTAAATGTGGAAATAAAAGGCGGATAAAAAGGGCCTGCTCGGGCGTTTCTACGTTAGAAGGGAGAACAAGAGTAGAGCATGAATTTTTTGCTACTTTGAAGTTGGCAAAGCTTCTTGAGGTTTTCCTTGGTCATGTAATCTTGGGGATTGAGCTGCAAAGCCTTCAAGTAGCGCTGCTCGGCTTGAGCGTATTTTCTATTCAAGTGAAGTATGGCTCCCAGGTTCATATGGGCTCTCGCTTCCTATTTAAACAAACAGAGGAAAGTTAATTAAAGCTAAGGAACTGGTAAACATTTGCCAGCCACGCTACGTAAATATGACAGGGATTTCGAAGCAACAACTTTTACGCGTAAGCCCCAACGGGGAAACAAAGCAAATCATGTCCCGAACGAATAACAGAAAGCCAGCAGGATTTGTAGACAAACGGGAGGTACAAAATATATAACAGAAACTTTTCTAGAAAATTCAAGGACAAGTAAATGTAGGTACATGCTGTCATCTCATCATCTCAATCTCAAACCGATATGTTTACTCCACAATTCAGTCGTTAGAATGGACATGAGGGCAATTGGAGAGGAAGGTGAAAATTACCGACGACTACATGCACTGCTTCAATTGCGGACAGAAACATAATTTGGGAGAGGGAAAGAAAATGAGGAATTGATGTTATTATCAGGGCTGATTGAATTTGTGACTGGTGGAGCTTGGTGAGGATAAGAGAGTGATGAAAGGGGAAATATATTGCTCGTACATGCTGTTCCTACAGGACGGGAAACAACGGGAAAAGCTCGCCAGAAAACATGGCTTTGACAAGGAAAATTGCCAACGAACACAAACACAACAGGAGAAGGGATACATGCTGGTAGGTGGACCTCTCTTCATTGAGATTGAATGTATTCTTGTTAAAGCTATGAGAAATAATAACGTACCTGAGGGCGGAGTGATACTGCTTTTTCATAATAAATTTCGGCCATTTGGTTGTCTCCAGCCTGCCTCAAGCAATTTGCAGCTCCAACAGCAACGTCGTAGTCGGTCGGTGTGAGGTCATGGGCTATGATGTATGATTCAGCCGCTTCGGAATGTCTCCCTTGACTCGACAGAAATTGACCTGCAAGAATTCAACCAACATGGGAATTTCAATCAAGTTGCTCACTCTGTCAAATTCTTGGTCTACTGGGCATTCAACATTTTTATAACAACCACTATTCCAAAAAGTCAAATATACTCATGCGCTTTTAGCCTGACCATATTATTGTTACCAGGTGGCTCAGTTCTCATACAGCTTACTTCAAAATCATAACTTTTCAGCTTTGTAGGAATTCACTGACTTTTACTTGAGCTAAGTTTTTCATCTAAGGCACAGGACGGGTGACTATAACCATGAGTGTATCCTAAATTTGTTGAAACTTTCGAAAGAAACTTACCATAATGCTGGTAAACGGTAGCGTCGCCCGGTGCAATTTTCTTGGCTCTTCGGAACCAAGCTTCAGCCTCTATTAGCCGAGTCTTCTGCAAAAAATCACGTAGTCTTTAAGCATAGTATAATTGCTTTTGGTCAACTTTGATGAAACTGCATCATTGCTAGTGAGCATACACATGTACAAAACTTTAGCCTTTTTAGTTTCTCGCTGGAATCTTTCGTTCTTGGAAAAGAGACCGATAGGAGTTTCAAGAGTAGGCAGTAACGAAAAAACCAACATTTTAACCCAATCTGCTTTTTGGGAGAAAAAGGAGTGTGAATAAAGGGTTGGAAGGAAGAAACGCGGTATGTATTACAAAAAGTTTCTGCGGCAATTACTTTTGCTTTAGGTATAAAAAAGCAAAAAGTTATAGATTTGGGCGCCAATTGAAAGGATGGAGAAAATCTATTTTTTTCTATCAAGGCTCATAACTGCATTAAAAGTTTTCATGTTTCAAACAGTTGAGAAACTTTTCCTTTTCTCTCATCAAATTCACTTCAAAGAAAAAATTCCTTATCAAACTCACAACATTTTCCTCTCTACCACACAAAGAGGTATGTGGGCGAAAATTAAATTTTAACTCAAACACAATAATCCCCCAGGGTCTACCAGGAGAGAAGCATTGCTATTCACTGTGATCATCTTCAATCCAGTTTTATCCCGTAGAGGACGGAAACGAACAATTATGTTCCCATCTCTATCATCACGCCATCATCCACATCGATTCTCCAGTCTACGTGCTTTCTCCACCCTGTACCGCTCCAAAACTTTTGATCACAAGTTGCAAATCATCATCAGACGACGAGAGTAAAGCCGCCCAACTTTATCATGAGGGCGAAACAAGAAGGCACGTTCATCAAACAATCACGTGTAAATCATAATACAAGCTCTCCACCAGCCCAGCTTGAACAACTAAAATCGAGTAAGTTACCTGCAGAGACTCTGTTTGGGTGCGTGAGAGGATGTGAACGATTCCGTAAAACAAAAGAGTTATCAAGTTTTATTTATGTTGCGTGTGAAATAATACAGTGATGTATCATGTCAACTGGATGGAAGGAAAATCAATTCTTTGACGACGGGTAATCCTGATCCACGGTCAGCGAGAAACCAGTAGTAGCAAAACTAAAGCAAGCGTTTTTATGCATGCCAGTAAAAGTAACGGTATTTACGTTTCGGGCCAGCATTTTCCCATAAGTAAGATGAGCAGGAACAAGGTCCGGTTGCATCTCCAGGGCTTTCTTGAACCATTCTTCTGCTTCGGATGCTTCTCCTGTTCTTGATAACGCTTCTCCAATTGCATTGTAAATACTCTGTAATATAAAGATAACACAATAGTTGATAAACACCACCGCAAAACATTTGTACAAACTACTTTTGGCCATTTATATGTATCATTCTCAATTCTGCGTCTGGATATATGTACACATAAACAACTCTCCCGTATCGTCCTCCATACATTATTAACGCTGAGATAAAACTGGAGACCGCTTATTCCGTACATAACAGCGCAAGACGTTTTCTTCTTCTTCCTCTTACCGCAAAGTCATGCAAGACATAAACGTCCATATCACGTAGTCTCTCTAATAATTATCTCTTGATTTACGACAATGCTGAACAGTAAACGTTGT
>JAQGBJ010002130.1:0-18118 GCA_034698345.1 Sphaeridia pumilis
GAACCTCGGAATCCAGCGTATCGATCGTCGTCCTGGCATTCTTGCGGCTTGGCACAAAGTGAGCAGAGGTTGGAGTACTTGCGTTCTGAAAATTTTTGAAAATTGTAGTTCCCGCCAAAATTAGCCAAAATTACAGCTTTTGATTCATATTATCGCCACTTACTGTACTCTTTGTCGACCACTGGATCAGGTACCCACTGGCCTGGCGCGCACGCCGCGCCAAAGAAGTCCGAAGCCGCTTGAAGTTCCCGTTCAACTGTCGTTGTATCCGGCGAGCACACTTTGATCATAACGTTTTTCTGCATAAGCCTTGAAACTGGCACTTCCCAGCCTGAGGTCCTTCCAAAAGCCGTGTGACAGGAACGCTTCCCTTCGAGGTCCTGAAGTCGGTTGACGTTGGCGCTTCGGCGTACAATAGCAACTGGTTCGTAGCGGAAAGAACCTGTTCAAAGGGCCACTTTTGTTCAGTATCTAATAATTGTTTCAGTATTTTTCAGCGCGAAATTTGAAAACTTCAAACCCACCTTGCGCTCTCGCCGCTGTTCTGATTTCAGACACAATGAAAAACGGGTTGTGGAAAAATTGATGGGCAACGTAGATTTCTTCAGGCTCCAGAACCACAAAGTCCGCTTCGCCTTTGTTCACCCTTGTGATGCAGTCGATTCTATGGATGGAACAAATCAATATATTTACAGCAAAATTTTGCAAAATGCACCATGAATTCCCAGATTTACACGCGAATTTCCGTCATTCCCTACACGTAAAACAACATGCTCATTCAACCTTGAACACTGAATTCCAGTCTCGCTTTTAGCAAAACAGTGTAACAACGTCCGTCCGTCGGACAAGACAAATTAAAAAAAATGACAAAGAGGAGGTTTAAAATTCGCAGTACTTTTTCAGTACACCATAAACAGTGCAGCGCTTCCTCGAAGTCTTCGCGCTTAAACAAACGCGCAGCGCGGCGCGCGCAACCCTTTGTCGCTGCGATTAACTCTGGTGTGGTCACTATTGGCCACACATATTATATTGCTTTCGTCATCGATCAAAAGCATTGATTTCAATGGCTTCAACATTCACTCTATGGTCACTCTTCTCTTTCGCCTTCGGTAAAATTGCAAACTCACAGAGCATTTTTCTGCGATCGACATCCTTATCGCATTTAATTCAATGGGAAAAATTCCCATGAAATTGCATCACATGTGTAGAAATTTTGCAATCCCTCCTGACCGTCTTCATTTCATACACATATACAAAATCTCGAGTTTCTCTTTGTATAATTTTGAAGCGAAAATTCACCCAAGAATTCTTCGTTATATGTCAATTGTTTTTATATGTTTTAGAATGTTCTTGATGATGTTCGATGCGAGATTTAAGCCACAAAAATATAGCACCCTCAGGCTTTAAAAATTCAAGTTTTTGTTCCAGTTAAATGATACTGAACTGACTGATGGACTGATCAATAATCTGTCTTTAATTTTTCTGTAACTGCGTACATAGAATATCCAGAGCTTTGTTAACTTAATCCTGCAAGTCGCAACTCCTCCAGGCTTTGTATAATGTGAAGGTGAAAAACGTCAGCAAAAAACTAATTGTCATCATAGCGAGATGATCCACGACCGATCTTTATCAGATCATTTGTACAATGTCATATTCGCATAAATAATGCATTATACGAAAAAAACGCTTGAGTCCAGCAAGCAAATACGTGTAAAAGCCTTCCGGCCATTTAATCCATTAAAGTCAGTCAGCCAAAATCTGAAAAATGGTGGCTCTTGTGTTAATTAATTTACCTGACGACAGTGACAATGACAATGGCGATTTATATACGTTATAGTTTCTTCCCTAAATGGACATCTCGTAAACATGTATGTTTTTGCTCAAAGTAAAAAGTGCGCTTTTTGCTTACTAACAGAAGCGCTGCTAACACTTTTAAAACTTTGTCAACTTCTGTTTCAATTTTGGATCATCGCTCGGACTGGAACCAAAACAGGTAAAAAATCCAGGTGCTTCATCCAAATATATTCAGCCATGGCTTAAATCGCCTTTGGAGAGGAACGAAGCAGGAGATGAAATTTAAAAACTTCCCGCTTTAAAACCACACAGGTTTTGACCTGGCTTCAGAGCGCGCGCTTTCGCGCGTCTCACGTACTTATCGATTATCTTCGGTCTTTTTTGCTGTGTAGGAAGACAAGAATTGCCAATTGGCACAATAACAACAACAGCATTAAGAACGCATTTTCTCATCATCATTTTCTCTTTGACGAGATATCAAAAATAGAAGCCAGAAGTAAAATTATGGTTACAAATGGGCTTCTTTAGTTCCCATGTGCAATTTTTAGATCCTTCAACTTTAGCAAGCCACAAAAGACTTCCGGTTCTTTGAAAGCACTTAATTTTTCAGCACTTGATATCGGAAGCAACGTCACCAAATGGACAAAATTTTCAGGTGTTCACGTTCACATTTTGTTACTTGCTCCAGGCCTCTCAGCTTTTAATTTCCTTGAATGACAGTAGCTGAATTTTTGCCCCTATAGCTTCATAAGTCATCGAGTAAAACAGCTTGTTATTTTTCAACGCTCATTGAGTACCCTGCGTTTTAAACTCGATGACACAATAGCTTAGCGCAATATAGCAACGTCTTAAACTCCTGGACTGCGACAGTGACTCAACTTGACGAAACTCATGTCTCTTGCTATTTTCTACAATGATTTTTTTCATCTCATATGTTTGCTATTCCATTGAGGCTCATATAAAGCAACTTCCTGTCAATTTGTCACTTGCAATCATCCGGACAAGTGCGGCTCGTGCCGCCCGCCACGTCAAGCCAATTTTCTGGAGAGCCAACTTCCGTACAAGCAATTCTCAATGGACTTTCCTTGACACTCGACAGGACACGTGACATGTGTAGCATATGATACGACCTTTTTAAAAAAGACAAATTATATAAAGAAGCATTGCTGACAAGCTGCAATATTATCAGGCAATCTCCTCCTGTTGTCGTTGTTCGTCCGCTCTTGAACCTTATACTTGTAAGCTGACTTGGCTCTTTGTTGAAGCCAAATTACAGTGCAAAATTGGTTTGCAGCCTGTAGCTTCCCAGACTATTCGACTCCCCGGCTATTTGTTGGTTGCGTAATAATAATTGAACGAGGTGTGAGTTTCAATTTGGAAAGAGTCACCTTTTGTACAGCCGTGTACCTGTCACATGGAGACATTGCTCGCTTTTGGATATGTGTGTGTGTGTGCAATTTCAGCGTTTCATTTCGTACAGGTAATTGGTATTCTGTCCATGTCATCTCTTCCAGCCTATACGTACAATTTTTGTTCCGTCTTTGAAAATTGGTGATTCGGTGTAAATAAGTAATGGCTTTAGCTTCAACTACTCCAAGAAATTGAACTTGACCTATCCAACGTTTCTTCCTCCAAATGTACGTCCCTTGGGTGTCATTACAAACTCAGAGCAAAACATTGACTTACTTGTCATTTCCAGGTATACAGTCGATTCTCCCGCCTTGTGACGCCATGTCTGAGACCATTTGTTGGCAGAGTGTGAAGAACACGTCAGGTACGCAAAATCGATCTGCAAAATAAAATCCATCAAAGTTCTGAATTTACAGTTAACATTAAAGAATATATTAGAATGGCCCACAATCCAAAACTGCGCGCAAGTCTAAACGAAATTTTGCCAATAAAACTAAAACGCACAAATTCCTGTGACTTGTGACCTCAGTGAATTTTTTACTCTCCCAGTAGTAATTCTTGCTCACCTGATGGAATATTAATAACATCAACCAATAAAATATGCAGAGACTTCTCAGACGTGGCATGCATGATTATGCATCAGTTTCCTCAAACTTCCTTGAAACTTGTACCGGAAACCAGTTTAAACAAGCGTAAATTTAAACTGGAGAGCAGCTTCACTAAATTTCTAAATTAGCTTCTGCCTTACGCATTTTGCCGCCCCACAAAATTTTTGGCGTTCTCAAGTAAGCCTTCTCTTTGTACAACATCGTGACATCGTCATATCAATTAACACACACCTGTATATGAGCCTTGTTGTATATTAAAATTGCAGTTTAATTCCTCACACAACTTTTCGTTGACACCTTGACCTCTCACGCTTCCCCTAAAAATTTGCTTTATTGCCTCATATTTTATTTAATCTAAAGCGTTTGCAAGGGGAATTTTTCCTAACATTTCAAGTGAGCAGGGCATTCATCATTGCATTGTCAGTAGCAGCAGCATTCAGGTTCCTGGAACCCTAAACGTGAGTCAGTTTAAACATTACAAAAATTGTACTTCAGTAGAATTCTCTGTACCTAAACTTCTTCTCCAACGCTTAATGCTTAAGCGTCTGCAAAGACCTCAGAGTACAACTTCTCTATTCTTTCTTTACTCACAAATTAACACATTTAATTAACCACAGCGCCAAACGACACTTGTTCAGCCTTGCTCCAGGACTCAATTTCGCAATGAATGACACATTCATGAATTTTGCCTAGGTGTAGTGTAGAAATGAGTAATATTTACAGCAAACAGCTTGACACTATAAAGCCGCTACCAAAAACTGAAACTTGACAAGTTATTTAATGCTAAGCCAGCAATTAAAATGCAAGGCTCATCCTAACATAAAATTAAAACGCATTTTTATTATCATCTACCTTCTACCGCCATCTCAACCTTTGCAAGCCGCGTCAATTTATGCCTTGTTAGACTCCACATTATAACATCCAAAAAATTGTCGCATTTGCTTGTTAATATCAAGTTTAGCCTTCTTTACGCGCGGCGCTAAATCATTCACGCTAATAACAATTTGAAAGCCGTGCTTTCCCTTATTCTGCCATTCATCTCCTCCGACAATAACAATGTTCTTTAAACGGTGCATCAACGCACGCAGCCCGCATATACACAGCGACGCCACAAAATCAGGCGTGACACACCGGAAGTAAGCCCTACAAATGCGCGCTTCGTACCTTCGCACACACACTTTCGAATATCGCATAAACGCCATTTAAACCCCGAAATAACAACGAATGCCAAGATTTAAGGTTAAACCACTGATTCATACCTGTCGCTTAATTGTTATTCTACTATTAAGCTGCAGAAAAGTACCTAAAAATTATAGCAAGCGACTACATACATACATTTATGCATTATAATGGGATGAGCCATGACCTGACCTCTGTGTGTCATCCTATTCTTTATGAAATCGTCTCTCTGTTTAGCGTCCATCTTGAGCTTCTTTAAATACAGGATTTAAACAATGTGAAATCTGAGTGAGTCATTCAAAAAATCTCTTCTATCATTTCAACTGAATCCGCGCTTCTTTTAATTTAATAAGAACCAGATTGCATGATAACCGCCATTTTCTCACACACGTCAAGTGATCCAGATCAAGACTTTTCCCCATGTTCTCTTGTAACTCCTATTCAAAAACGCTCACACAAAATCATTATGGAAACGTGTTCAACGTGCAAAGCTCAGCCAGAAAACATTTACACAAAACAATGCTTATTTTTCGACAGACACGCACCCAATTTACAGATTTCTGTCTACAAGTAAACGAAAGCGACATCCAGCTAAATCAATCTTCACTTGAAAAACTGACAGACAACTCAGCAAAACAAGGGCTTTCTGAAAGCGCTTGAACAAAGAGAATCCCTCAGGTCACAAGGCCAGTATTTGAGCAAGTCCAAAAAAGCAACCAAAAACACTGATAGAACAATACAACCCAAAAAAACTTTTACGACATTTTGTGCTAATCGACAACCAAGTCCAAGGATAGCCAAGGATATCTAACAGGCTTCCAGTTAACTAAATACTCTCAGTTCTCTACTCTTCTTTAAAGCTGAACCACTTGCCGTCTTTGGACCCATAGAAAAACTCTTTGTCATAGAGTATCATCGCTAACCGCTAACGTTATTCCATAAATGACACAACTTTGAAGACGCTCATTAACCCCATCGATGCTAATTGGCTCCCAAGACTTTCAGCATTTATGAACCCTTTAAAAAATAGTCATCTAACGAAACATATATATATGTATGCAAACACAATTAAAAAAGCTTCAGGGACCGTCATAAACATACACATACATAAATTACATATTCTAGAAAAGAACTATATCTGTGCATGTCCCCAAATGCAAACGTTCTGATGGGAAATACATTAAAAATAGTCCCTGGCCCCAGCGCCCAAGCGTGGGAAATATGAATTCCTCCATTTGACCGTGTACGTCTTTGAGCTTTTCCAAACGCAGTTGAAACAAGAAAATTATATACAGTCTCAACATACCTCAGCTGCAAGCTTATTCAACTGACTGACCTCGACCTTTTCTCCACACATGTCACCGCTTGCGTCATATGTATACATGTAAGTAGCTTTTCTGATGAGAACTTTTGGGATTGCAGATTACAGATTAACGAACCGCCAATGCGCATGCTCCTGGTTTCCAATTTCAAACGCCCTTCTGGACCTGGTGACGCTTGGACCTTCTGTTTTGTCTATACAGCTTACAGCTTTCAAATTCAACAATAGGCCTTGACAATGCTCGCAGCCGCACCGCAGCGCCGCCACCAGTGGTCAACTGCAATTAAACTTTGGCCCAGCGGGCGCCCTACGACGTCAACTCGCTTTTAATGGGCTTCACCCAGACATTTGCGAAGTAAAGGCGAAATTGAGGTTTCAAAAACTAATGTTACACATATGTAGAATGTGGGAAACCGCGCACTTTACCTCGGTGACCCATCACATAATCGCCATTACGCGGTTGGCCTTTGAGTCCTCAAGTGGACCTTGTGTACTTGGACGACTCGTGTCCTCAAGTTCACACTAATTGTTATTATCTATCCACCTGACATTTTTATCTCTTTCCGTAAACTTCACACTGTATTTCTACAATCTTCTTTTTTCAGGTTCATCAAAATTCCACATATTTCCTTAATATATATTCACAGCAAAAATACACGACAATGGCCTAAATTTCTAAATTTCTTGCGTCACAGTTCAAGCTCATTATCCCACGTAACTAACTTCAGCTGACTAAAACTTGGTTGAAAATACTGGAACTATTAAATAGCGAGAGTGTACTTAACATTGGAAAAAACGTTTCAAACAACTTACAGCGCGTCCCGATCTGTCCATGCGCAGTGGGCATCATCATGGCTGCCGCCATTAGGAGCAGCCCTACGGCGCCCAATTTCCTTCCCATGATTCCTGGCCTTGAATCCCACAACTCACGTCGTCAACAACTTTACAACTTTAACTGCTTCCCGCGTGTCACTGTTGGAATGACTCACTTCTTTGGCTCTTGTCAGTTTCAAAAAGTATCTTTTGGAACCTGTTTTTGTGGTGGCTGATTGGAACTTTTGCTTGGGGCCTCAACGGTTCTTCAGAAGGTCTTCGAAGTCCAGAATTCCGGATTTTTCCTAAACAAAATCAACAACTTATAAATATTTTGCACTTGGTTTAATGCAACTACTGCATTTAAAACTAAAATTCTACTGAAGTAAACAAGCTCCATTTTGACTCTTCAAAAGTCACGGCCTGACTGATGGGTAATGTTGCTTATTTTATTGGCTCACTTAAGTCTTGAGTTTGGAGTTGAAATTAATGTTCATGAGCGCTTTAAAACATATTAATTTGCACTACTACAAATTGTGTTGCTTTACTTTAATTGCCGAAATCAAGCTACCGAACCGTATCATTTGTCTGCGTTAACTTCAACTCAAAATCTCGCCTCTGATTGCCTTAATTTCTTAATGTATTAATCGCCTCTTGTTTTGCACACACATTTTAATTACATGGGCGTCAATTTACTGCAAACACACTTAATCTGCTGCTCTTTCAACACTAATCCGCACATTAATCATTAATCACTCATCAAAACCTTAAGTATAACCAAACTCCTTCAACATTAATCAAAATTATGAAAATATATATTGGCGGTTCCAATATCTCCAAGTTCTTCTTACCTTTTTTCAGCTTCCTGAAAATTTTCCAAAACCGGTACCGCGCTTGCGCGCCGCGCGCACTTGTAATAGTCACTTTTGAAACCTTTATTGGAAACGTTCTAGGAGCTGCAAAAGCGTCGTCGTTGTTGTTGTTCACTATCACGCCTCATTTGGTTCTGAGCCCTGTTTCAGAAATCCCATGGGATTTCTATCCTCCATCTTCCCTCCAAAGGGTGGCAATTTTACAGCAAAACGCTGCGCTTGTATATTCAATACAAAACACGCTGCGCTCAAATATATCATCCCCAAGTGTAAATTCATAACAAAACACAGGTTTAAATGCCTCCCACACAAAAGGAAATTCTTCATTCTTGAGCGTTCATAAACTCAACTTATAAACAGCCCTCCTTGAGTCAATCAAACGTGTAAAAGCGCGCAGCGCTACAAACGCTTGAAAGCGCTCCTTCTCGCTGATACAATCGCTGGTACAAGTCTTCCATTCCCAAGCTCCCTTGTGTTATTGCTCATCTCTTCGTGCGCAAGGTGTCAGCGCAGCAGCGCTGCGCGCTGCGCGCTGATACGTTTTCCTATTATGAGAAATTAGCACTAGCCATCGGCAATAACTCGCCCAAGGGTTCACACGTACTTCTTCTTACGTATGCTTTAACATTCGCTTATTTGCGGAATTTCGCAATCGTTTCCCCTTCTACATATCCGGACAATGCTCAACTTCCAAAGAATAAATATTTTCAAAAGTGGCAAAGAAACAAAATCCTTATGCGGTAAACAAAGGGCATGGATCATTTGCCATTTTCTTGGTGTAACATAATTTTTAAAAATCTAAAGACGGAACTTAAGTTACTTGCGCTTGTTTGTATTGTCTTTTCGCACGATAGCAAAATCGTTGTTGTATATAACGTGATTATTTGTCGTTTCGGTTGCATAAGATTTGTACAAGTTTATTTAATGAGCTTCCTTCCGTAATGATTTTGTTTGGAGCTACTCAACTTTGGACGCTTCTTCTTCTTCCATCTTGACATTATCAACGGCAACATCTTTTTCAATTTTACGAGACTTGGATAACGTTTTTACTACAATGTAAACCTTGATTTGCGGAGTGTCAAGTGACAGAGAAGCCTTCTTCTTTACCATGTTTGTAAATGCGTTAAGCTGCGTTAAATTGAAAAGGAAACTAGTGTTTACTTTTTACTGTCGTAATTTTATTGTTTGGCCTCTGAGCTGTGGAGTGGAGTAGCGAATATTTCATAGCAAAATGTCTTGAGAGTTGACGGCTGATTATCCAGTGTAATTGCCTTCATCCGTTTCATTTGTACGTAATAGTCTGATAGTCATTGTCGTCTTCAAGTTGGCAAAAGTTGAGCAAGGCTCTTCCTTGTATTAAAAAGTCTGGATAATCTACAGATCTCCATGAGAATCTGTTTCATGTATCAGATGCAATATCAAAGTGACGCAAATCAAATAGCTTCGCTATATTCCGATGCTACTAGTTGTTATATGGTTTTTGCAAACTGGGTGGCCAGTCTTTATAAATGTGTATGTATTGTAGGCACAGCTCATAGAAAATGCAATATGAAACAACAACATTGAAGAAACTGAAAGTTTGAAAGAAATGGTAAATAAGAGTTAAAAGCGTTAACAAATAAAGGTACACAGGCCATTTTGTGTGCTAACAAGTTTTTGCAATTTCCGGAGAAAAACTAGAGTCCCGATGCGAGCCAAGAGATGGCGCTGTGAGATGAGTTATATGAACGTTTGTTATTTGTTTGACAACTGTTCTTTGAATGCTTGTGGTACGTGTAATAGGGCTTTTCAGTGAAGTTTACAATAGCGTAAATATTAGTGAATCTGGAAGGTATTCGAGGTCTTGTGGTATTTTAAATAAAGTTGCCAAAAATCGGCAAAGAGTCATTTTGTGCAAACTCATGCGTAAATCACTGGACATATTAGGAACTGTTATGGCTGCCCAATACGGAACTAAAACTTTTTTAGGGGCCTGCCAACGCAGTTTTGACAAAGTTGCTGTGAGATTTAAGTGGGCGAGAGCCTGGAACGGTCTGGAGTTTGGTGAAGAATCTTCATTGTTGAATCTGGAGAAGCTGGAACAGCAGCGCATAAAAATTCTAGCTTTGTTGGTGTCTAGCTGCCTTTAAGAAATCGTATCAAAATGCCAAGTGTCGTGCCTTCTGGACAGGCTATAACGAGCGGAATCGCAGGTAAGCTCAATCTGAAGTGTCAATTTGAAACATCTGCAAATACAGTAAGCATGTTGAATTTCGTCTACTAATCTCCACCAATATTGTTAAGGAACCCTGCACACCTTCCAAATCCGAGTCTCCGACGACATCGACGTTCGAAAACTCTACTTCGGCATGCGCGGTCCAGTGCGACCTGAAATGTGGACCAAGAACCTTCGCGGAGGTCTGCTCGAAGTGTCTTATCGCGTTGGACGGGCTGGACGCTACACGGTCTTCATTGAGTACGATGGAAAGCATGTGCCTGGAAGTCCATGGGCTCTAACTGTTCGTTAATAAGTGTCGTTGAAAGAGATTTAAAATTCTCAAGTAGTATAGTATCAGCACTATTGTAATTTGACTTTGATTTGATTGAATATTAAAGATCCAATCGGGAAAACAAAATCTTGAGTATTGTTTACATTAATCAGCTGCACAAAAGGAGGAGCTACTTTAGGATCTACGATGGCCGACGTTCCTGAATTTGGAATTGTGATAGATTTGTATATATATTTATAGGCGCTATGGAATCCATGATGGCCGACGTTCGTACAGACACTTCCACCGGCCGACTTCCAGACAGATCTCCAGACTACTACTGCTTTTTGGTTTGATTGTTGTTTCTGAAAATGGGATTCTGGATTCCACATAGAATCAATTATCCCAAAATTGCAGTATAGTAAAGTATGATCATACCCTACCAATCAAGTGGCTGAGTCTTAATTTATATACCTGAAGCACACGACTTCCACTCATGCTTATTGCATCACCACATTCTGAATGACATTTATACTATTCTCAGACTTCCAAAACTGGAGCTCAACTCCGTTTCTGACAAATGCCTTTTGTCATCTTCTTCTCTTCGTCATCGCCATCTGACCATTACATAAATTACTCAACCTTCGTAGTCAACATCAGCCAGACTCACTTTTCATCCAGGTGCTTTTCTGTCTTTTGTCTGGTGGAACGGGGGCGAATTTGGCCCATTTAAGGAAATCCTGCTTTTTGGAAATTCAGCGCCAAACGTTATATAATCTGAGACCGCTTTCCAATATCGCCCAGTTCTTGACCAGCGCTTTGTGCAGCCAGACGAATCTCTTTGTACAGTTTCGACTTCAGTATCTTGTGAACTTTGCAGTTTTTTCCTGATCCAGACACCGCCAAGGCCAAAATGCCCAGTGTGACTCCAGTCGGACTCTCCAGCGCCGCTTCTGCAGGTTAAGAGACCACAATTTCTTCTCATTTGCTTCATAATATTGAACGCGACTATTTACCGAAATGCGCCTCTGATCTTTACAGGTGCCGTGCAGCAATTCCAAATTCAAGTCTCCAACGACATCGATGTGACCAAGCTCGAATTCGGAATGCAAGGTCCAGTGAGACCAGAAATCTGGATCGAGAACGTTGGCGGCGGCGTCATCGAAGCAGCCTACAGAGTTGAGCGCGGAGGCCGCTACACTGCCCACATTACCTACGACGGCATGGATATTCCTGGAAGTCCCTACGCTCTTGACGTCCAGTGAACAACTTCGGAAGCCTCTGCAGAAGTCTTCTTCTTTAGCTTGCTCAGTTCTTGGAGGCCTTCTTCTTTAGCTTGCTCAGTTCTTGGAGGCCTTCTTCTTTAGCTTGCTCAGTTCTTGGTTCTGTCGCCTTCTTCTTGCAGCTTTGTACTTTTCAGTGTGTCATGTTTACTTTGTAGCCTTCAATTCTACCACCTTATATTAAATGAGCTATAGAATCTAAAATACCAATACTAATTGGTTCTAAGCCCTCTGTTGTTATTTGTTTACTACCTTTTCTACATCAGGCCTCGATTACATCACCACTGCAGCTCTGTCGTCAGTTTCAAGCTTGCCAAATATGGAAGTGCCAATTTTGCCTTTGTTGTTCTTAATCATCTTCTTATTGCTCCTGACCACATCTTTGAATTCGCGAAGGCGTTCATTCCAATACACTTTCAAGCCTCCTACCCAAAGCTTATGCAGCCAGCAAAGCAAAGAGTAAATTGTCCGCCCACACGACCTTGATCTTGAAACGCTGGCCTAATAAGGAATCCCTGGTTTATGGAATCCCAAGATCGCCGACTCAAAAGCATATTCACTTCCTATAGGAAATCACTCACAGTCAGTTAGTATTTGATCAGAAGTTGAAGTGGACGCACTCTTTCACAAAATCGACAAAATGACCAGTATTGTTGCTTCCGGACAGGCTTTGAACGTTGGTTCTCCAAGTAAGTTGGGCTGTATTCATAGTTCGGATTGATTCCTAAATCTGATCTTGAAATACATACTGTGAAGAAGCTTATTCCCACACTTAATTTGCTGTTTGGCGTTTTGATTCCAGGAGGGCCAAATACGTTCAACATCCAAGTTTCTGATGACGTCGACGTGACCAAGCTTCTCTTCGCCATCCATGGACCCGCAGCCCCTGAAATCTGGACCAACAACCGTGGGGAAGGCCTTTTGGAAGTGTCGTACCGTGTGGGTCTCGTCGGCCGCTACTTGATCTACATTACCTATGAAGGAAAGAGCATTTCTGGAAGTCCCTACACCTTGATCATCCGCTAAAAGTACATCTTCAAACACTACTCTGCTAAAGTGCCTTTTCGCTGGTGCCATTAGTCCTCGCAATTCACCTTTTTGTGTTACCGCTTACGTACGTTCGCTGAAAGTTTGAACTGAACATAAATTGCATTTAATAACAATCCTTTGAGCAACAAAACAGTTTTGGCAAGCATTTTACAAATGTCTTTGGACCGCTCCAGTAGTAGAGATGTATCTCCAGGGTCCTTCAGCAACAACTTCCCAGCCGATTCCAGCAGGATTGGATTCTGAGATGCCTCGTCGCTTTGCAAGGCTGCATTGAAAGCGATCTCCTTTGGTCACCAACGCCCACACACTTCCATCTGAGCTCAATGAGATCTATCAGAATAACAAAATCCTTATTAGTGGCATCTGACTCATGCATTGGTATACAAACTTTTGTAAAATTCTACCACTACGGCGTTGCATCACACACCTGCAAAACTCCCTCGCAAACTTTTGCCCATTCCTTGCCTTCAGGAAAAACTGGTTTCACTTCGGTCCGTCTATATAAGCAGTTGTTGGTACCGACCGCCCAGATACCAGCAGGGCTCACGCGGACCTGTTTCAGACGGCAATTGTGAGGGCGGTCAAGGAGCTGCCAGTTGTTATGGTACATAATGTAAGAGAAGCCATCTTTTCCAATGGCCCAGGATCGTTCTTTGAAGTGCCCGCCAATACTGACCTGTAGATCAGAAGTTCAAATTGATTTTTTTCATTTAGGACGATAGGGCTAGTAATGTATATTTCTATAAAAAGTACTCACAAAGGGTTTCTGACTAGCCAACGACTCCCAGTGAGTTCCACAGACATTCTCTTCGCTGATTCCCATTCGGACAACACCATCTCCATTACTGCATACTCCGAGTACTTCGTAATCACAGCTTTCGTTCATCTGAAAATTTTGGATATTATTATTATTACTGATCTACTCTTAATTCCATAAATCTCTTTGTGTTGCACATAAGCCTGAACATACCCGAACGCATAAATCGATGAGTTTCACTCCGCTAATCATGGTCCAAGGGCCACATTCAGTATGACTTCCAATGCGCTTCCACCGACGGCGACGGACCATGTCGCTAAACCGCTTAATGCTATGGTAGGCTGCTGGAAAGTCTATCGAGTACTGCCACCCTTCTGTGTCAACTCCGCCAGGTGTGTGGTCATCTACTTCCCATTCTGACACCTGCAGTTTAAATACTTGTCAAAATATAGAGTAAAGAAGTATATTGAATGTTAGCAGCGGTCGATCGAAGGCGTACCCAGGTCCACTTGTGGGAAGGAAGTTTAATTTCGTCCTTATCCAAAGCAATTGTTCCAGTCTCGTCCGACCACGACGATCTGTCTGTGGGCAGCAGCACTGACGAGAATCCAGTTATTGGGTTCCAGCGCTGATTTTCGTATATATAGTAAACCTGCTCAGCAGACACGACGTTGTCGCCTGAGAACAAAAAACCATATTAGATTGTTAGTCGTTAGAACCACTTTCATGCTTTGTCGCTTCAAACTAAAAATTACTTACTTTGACCTTTGCTTACATGAGCCCAAACATTCATGTCTGTCCCAATTGCGTACGTAATTCCCTGTGCTGCTGATTCGACCTTCCAAAAATGCCCGGGCACTGGTGAAGTGATGAATTCGCTACTCCCGTCATTGACTTTGGCCGCAGTATATCTAACGCCAAGGATGTCAACATCTCCAACTGCAGAAAAGTGTGTTATGGTCTTTGGCGACAAACGATGATGGTAGTACCAATTGAACTTGTTTTTAACTTTCCCACTGCTAACCAGCACAACTGCAATCTCCTTTTCATGGCACTCGATTGTGAGAGCGTACGTCTGTCCAGGTACAAAAGGAAAAGGTCCGTCGCGTTCTTCATCGCCCCAATCTCCTTTGCTAGTCTTGCTATTTCTGACGATGACTTGGTCTTTCATGCGTGGGTTGTAATGGAAAGTAATGCAGTCTCTGCCGTTGAGATTCAAGGCAAATCGATCACACTTTTGAGGGATGATGAAATCCAACGTTACAGTACTTCCGGGCATGAAACCCTTGAGGAGAGGATGATGGATTTTCACTTCTGAAGAGCCTCCCAATACATCCAGTTCGGCGTTTACAGGTGAATCTGCAATCAGATAATCTTTTAGTCAAGCTTACCGCAGCATATTACATTATTCTGGTAAATATGACGTACCAGCAATCTTGATGAGACCAGCTTCATGTACTTCACCTGCAGCAGTCACGACCCAAACGTTGGCCATGTTCCACTGGGCCCTTGACTTTGCTGACTGCTCAAGTAAGAGGCTTCTCCATTCTTCCATGTCTTGTTCATTCCTGAATAGTTCAAGTTTAAAATTAAAACTGATGAAACATTGGTGCTCAAATGTCTATTCATAAGTAGAACATTCATGACTTACTCGAACTTGAGAGTAACAAAGTCAGACATGCCAGGATCAACAGGATTCCGAATCCTGAACATGAAAGCCGCTGGGAAGTCCGCTGATCTTAAAATGCTGAGTATATCGTTGATCGAGCACATCCACGAGTGGTGTAGGTCCTGCAAAAGGGCATAACCATATATCGAATAAAAATAACCGCTAAAATTCTCTCCTCTTGACAATGAAATTACCTTGTAAAATATTACGGTTTCACTATTATTTAGCTCCAACTCCCCTTTAATCCAACTTGAATGCTTACGATGGTGCAACAATTTGGCCTTGGTCGTCTTACTCCAAGTTGTTGAGGATGTATCGATAGCATTTTGATACGAAGAAAATTGTTTTCTTTCAAGTTTTTTGAAGTGCAAACCCGACAAGATATCGTCTCTCCAGGAGCCAACCTCAAGATCCTGTTCTGGCTCAGTTCTGAACAAATTCACAACTTTGTTGAAAATATTATTCTTTCACAATAACTTGAACTAGATGCTAAATACTACTAAACTCACTTCAGAGAAGACGCACAAGCTCCATCAACCCATGTAATGTTTCTGCTGGTTATTACGGGCAAGGTGAAATGGTTTAAATCCATCATAGCCCTTCCTGATGGTACTTCAGCCGTTAGAGACAATGCAGCTTCTGACTCGTACCCTGAGCCAGAATTGCTAACGCTATCCAACTCGTCTTCATCAGGGCTATCATCCTCATCGGGCTCTGATCTAGCAGTACTTTGCGACATAGTGTCCCAGCCTACATCATTGAAGGCTTCCTTCCACAGCTGCCCATGCAGTTGGTCAGACGTGACTCCAAATCGGTAATTGGGCAAGTTGTCGTCATTTCCGATGGCAAGAACAACCTGCAGGTCCAAAATTTGATCATGCACTTCGACGTACGTGCCTGAGTTATGATCAGTAATAGTAATTGAAGTCGTACCAAGTCGGTCTTGCTAACATTAATGGCCTTCATCCGTCCCGGTATCTGAATCCAATCCCATTTTTCACCATTTCCTTTACCAAGAATATTGCTGAGTGGCTCCTTCAGCGCCCAGCACTTTCGGTCTCTGGTTATGGCCCACATTGCGTTTTTGCCCACCGAAAGCTGAAATGTGCCTCCTGAGGGACCGGTTGCCAAAGCCCATCCAGTTCCTAAAGTTCACGAAATACCAATCAACGATGAATCTCGGTCCTTGATAGTAACAAGCAACCCACCTTCAAGCCTGTGCAACGTTATTCCAGTCCTGTACCAGATTCCTCCAGTCCATGTTACAATAAACGGTATCCCGTTCGCCGACACAGTTACTTGAGAGGCTTCAGAGCCGTCTTCAGGCAAGGGAACGTGTTCCCAACCAGTGCCGTCAGGTTGGTTCACAGTAACGCCTTTCCGATAGTACACCTTCATCAATGTCGAACACTTAGCTTTAGCTTTTAGTAATGAACAGTTTAGCAGGGATTCCAGATTCCAGACTTACTTGTCCATTTAGCAACACTGCCCAAACGCAACTTATATCTTCGTGTGAAGTTCCAAACGTGGATACAGCAACATCTGTGAATTTGCCAGTAGGATCCTACAAAACATCTTTGCTATTAACCTAAACTTCACCAAAACTTGACTTGAGTACAAGATATCTTCAATGAGATTACATCCGCATCACCACCGCCTACATGCTGCTGGACATTTTCAATCAGATTCCAGAAATCATATCCCACGAATTCCCGTATTCGGTACCACTTTCGCCTTCGAACGCACGATTTCCAGTCCTTGTGAGCTGAATAAGTTGCAGGGAAGTCAACAGCGTAGGTCCAGCCCTAAATCATAACAAGTTTAGCAACACTAGGAGTATCCCAGTTCCATATATATGAGGAGAATCACCTCTGCATCCAACACTTCACTCCCGAAAGTGTTCTCAATCCTCCAATCGTCCTTCCAGATCCAAGACTGAGATGGCAATTTAACACTGTCCTTGGTCTTGCCTTCATTTCCTTCTTTATTTGACCACGGTTCTCGGTCAGTCGGCAGGAGGTTGTTACAGAAGCCGCCAAGTGGGTTCCATCTCTAGAGTACAAAGCGGGTCATTGCTCAATCCACTCTATTTCTCTTTGACGAACTTTTGGCTAAATCACACTCACTTGATTTTCAAAAACCTCTTCCCGAACTCTGACAGGAATATCTGGTTTCAGATGGTAGCAGTAAACTCGGTGATCAGAACTGATACCCCAAGCGGCATTATGGATCGATGATAACCTCTGAAAATCCACAATTTCAATCAGATTTGGACAACGTGTTTTGAACAGCAACAGTCATTTAGATTTTACCTTGAAAACCACTTGATCAGGATTTGGCAACAAGGACCACTGCGCGAGCGCCCCTCTGGACCCTCCAGACCGATGTTTCAAGATCCAAACATCACCAGTTTGGTCGATTGCGAAAATAACCTCCTTGTCGGAAGCCATCAGTGCTTGTTGAAACTTGCTTCAGTTTTCAGCTCATGCCTGCAAAAGGTGAGAAATGGCATTATATCCTAATTACTTCCTTCAAAACTGGCCGAGTACCAAAATCAGTCAAAAAACCAAAACAGATGAATAGCAAAATGGACAAAATTCAACAAAATCAAAGATAATCTTAATTATCAATAGGCGAGATGAACCAGATCTATTCAAAACGTGAAAAACTAGGTAACTAAGCATTCTGAGTACAAATAGAAGCGAATAGAGGTCTTCAAAGGCCCGAAAAGGCGATTTTTGAACTTTTTGCCCGACAAAATTCGGGTATCGGCTCACTAGTATAATCAAGCACCAGTGTTAATGTCGAGTTTTCTCGAAACAGGTTAGAGATTGGGGTTCTTTGTTTCACTTTTTGGATGTCTTTGGGTCCCTTCTATGCCACTGGGAGGTTTC
>JAQGBJ010002131.1:0-18116 GCA_034698345.1 Sphaeridia pumilis
CTACAAGGAAAATGGCATCAAAAGGACGACCAAGTTTGAGCACTGGAAAGCGGGCGGGTAAAAGCTCTGCAGCTGCTGGACCTTCGACATCGAACGGTGATGACGGTGACGCTATGATGATGGAGCGAGAGACTGTGAAAACCGTTTCAGCTCCTCAAGCGATGGAGGAGGAACCTGAAGAAGCTGGATACCAGTTGATTAGCAAGCTGGAGGTGAGAAACGAACAGATGTCGAATAAAAATATAAAATGTGACAGTGACAATATTATTAATAGAAACGATCATTGGGTACTAATGTGTTCTTGTTTTCAGGGAAGTGGAATAACTGCTGGAGACATCAAGAAGCTGCAAGAAGGCGGGTTTTACACTGTTGAAGCTGTTGCATTCGCTCCAAAGAAGCAGTTGGTTGCGATCAAGGGAATAAGCGAAGCTAAGGCTGACAAGATTATGGTAAGTTAGATTTTGGTGGGCTGGGCATCATAAATTTTGAAAAGGTAACTGAAAAAATATGTTGTTATGTTCATAGGTCGAAGCAGCAAAGTTGGTACCTATGGGTTTCACGACAGCGACGGCGTTCCACCAGAAAAGGTCAGAGATAGTCCAAATAACTACTGGGTCTAAGGAACTAGACAAGTTGCTGGGAGGCGGCATAGAAACAGGATCGATAACGGAAATGTTTGGGGAATTCAGGACCGGGAAATCGCAGCTTTGTCACACTCTTGCAGTAACCTGTCAGGTATAATTTCTGGATGTTTAAGACTTTATTCGAATTCTTCAACAAGAAATGACTAGGTTCATGATTCTTTGCAGCTTCCCATTGATGTTAATGGTGGAGAAGGAAAGTGTCTATACATTGACACCGAGGGTACTTTCAGACCGGAAAGATTGCTTGCTACTGCTGAAAGATTCAATCTTGTCGGGAGTGATGTGTTGGACAATGTTGCTGTTGCCAGAGCTTACAATGCGGACCATCAAACCCAACTTCTGATGCAAGCTGCAGCCATGATGTCTGATTCCAGGTTAGATAAGCTATATTTTATGTAAGCAAAACTTCAATTAACAGGAAGTTGTACTGTGAAATATTTTCTGGAGGTATGCTCTTCTGATCGTGGACAGCGCAACTGCTCTTTTTCGAACTGATTATTCCGGTCGAGGCGAACTATCTGCAAGGCAGATGCATCTTGCAAAATTCTTGAGAATTCTTCAACGACTAGCGGATGAGGTATGTAAGATCCGAGATTTTATAAATACTGGTTCTCTTTACTTAACGTAATATGGACATTATGAAAGTTCAATTAAACTTCAGCATGACTCCTGAAGTCGAAGTAAGCAAACTAAAGGAATGTTCCTTTTGCAGTTTGGAGTGGCTGTTGTTATAACCAACCAAGTCGTTGCTCAGGTTGACGGTTCAGCCATGTTCGCATCCGATCCCAAGAAGCCTATCGGAGGAAATATCATCGCCCATGCGTCAACTACTAGGTAATATAAAACGCATTCTTTCGCACACCGCTTTGAAATATTCCTAGATAGGTACTAATAAATGTTGTTATTCTAGGTTGTCTCTTCGTAAAGGGCGAGGTGAGAATCGAATCTGTAAAATCTACGACTCTCCTTGTTTGCCGGAATCTGAAGCTACTTTTGCTATTAACGCCGATGGTGTTGGAGATGCCAAAGACTAAGGCTTTAGTTAGCTAAACTTTAGTTTCTCTGGCTTAGGACCATGAATGCTCCAGTTTTCATGTGAGTCAAAAGTGGGGGAGTTTTTCCATGTCTTTCAAGTTTTTTAAATGTATTTTACCGGTATAGAGGTCCCAGTCATACAGTATGATAGTCACTGACTGGAATAAAATGTATTTTTCTACACTTAACCTTCGTTCGTGCACGTTATTGCAACAGGATTCGAGTTGAATACATTCCAGTCTTGAGTTCTACATATAAGAATAGAATAAGAATCATTTTTCCGAATTTCGTAAACCTTTTATGGACTTCAAATCGTACAACCAGGGCCGTATAAGTTCGAAAACAACTTATTCTTTCAAAAAGTAACTTTTGTCCTTCTTGTAGCACCAGTCAAGACCATACACGACATCGTCATCCTTCTGATATCTGTCGATCCATGACTGAATCATCCCTTCCGGTGTGGCAGCATAAGACTTTATGGCAACAGAGTCACCTGAAACAAGAATGTCATCTGTTGAGTTAATTACTACATGATATTTTCGGGTGCCGAATATGTCATAAAACACACCATCAGGAACAGTGTTGTGCTGAACGAAGAGTTTACGAGGTTGCTTCTTGTCCATCACGATTTCCCTCCAGCTAGCCCATGGCAAAGGTCCATCATCATGAACAGCAGAGTACTTGTCGAACATGCTACGGGCAGCTTGAATGTCGGCAGTAGATTTATAGACCTGCGTGAACGTTCAAGTTTACGTTTACGTAGTTTCGTCTGGAAGGATAAACCAAAGTGTAGTATAGTAGTAGAGCCACGTCACTCACCTGAAGCTTTAGCAAGAAGTCAGCCATGGCTTTGCGGCCAACAGTATCAATTTTGGTACCATCCAAGTTAATGAGCAAGTCTGGTTTTCCATCATCTCCTGGGTGTTCCGTTACTGTCACAAGACCATCTCCAGCTTCCAGCAACACTTGAAGAATTACGAATCGAGCCTGAGAATGTGCTTGAGACCAGATTTTCGTCGTTGGTTGATACAGTTCGAGAGAACGAACACCAGCAAACACCATATTCAACCAATTGGTGTACTTGATTTCTTCCGCTTCTTGACCTTCATGACCGAATATCCTGTAGGAGAAACGCGAATGGACATTAATTCATGTAATTCAGGTTCCATTCTGATTTAATTTTGACGATCCTTTGACGTTGACTTACTTCAGGACATCGTTGCTCAAAGAAAGGTAAATTCCCACACTTTCAGCTCTGCACTCTTCATATGCGGATCCCAAGTTGGTGAAGACTGAGTCATACGAGTCTCCTTCATCATATACTTTCTCAATCTAGAAGTAGATAAAAATTACTTGAACAATGGCCATACATAAATCTATAATGGGCTTTGAAGTAGCGAAAGCCGACAGCTTACCAGCTGATTGGTTAATGGATTTCGCAAATCAGGAGAATAATTTGGTTTCCCCTCCTTGTTCATGAGGAGCTTTCCTGAACCATGACCCAACAGTTCATGAAGGCCAACTTGCACCTGTCATTTTTCGATTCCTCCTTCAAAAACCTTGAGCGTGCTTGATTAAATGGTATTCTGAATTACGCTTACCTCAAATGCAGGAATACGATATTTATCCATGAAAGCTTTGTCTTCAGCTGATACGAAAGGGATCTTCTGATCCTTGTAACTTGCGGGGATTACATTTCCCAAAGACACGTTCTTAGAACCAATGTCCTGTCGAACACTGTCATCTGCAAATGACACGAATACATGAAGCGATTAATTTCGAATGCCCTGTCATTCATTGACATACATTTACAATTCGAAACTCACAGTTTGGAATGTTGATTCCAGCAGGGATGCCACTGCCAGCGAAAGTAAGAACATCCAAGGAAGTAAAGTCCGGTTTCACGAATGCTTCTCTTTCGAAGGTATTCGGCCACGGCAACAGCGGCAAGAATTCCTTGGCATTATCCACCAGAACCTGGAATTTGGCTGACATAGGTCGATTCACTACCGCAACAAACCCCTCAAATTCACCGCGACAACCAGCTGGATCCCTGTATGTTTCGATGAACCCAATGTAGCTGCAAAGAACACAGTCCAGTGAATTGTATAAAATAACTGACGTGGACTATGCGAATTTAGTTTCCTAAAAGAACCTCTTACGTTTCGATAGCAGGTTGCTGATCGTGAACCCAATGCTTGGAGCCTTCAACATGAGCTTGCAGTGAACCTTTTTGGAAGCTTTCTGAGTAGCAGTTCAACATGTTCTTTTCTGTATCATTGGCAGCATGTTCCTGCATAAGCCACATGTCATTATTAATGCTTGAATCGGCATTGCATCCTCGTTGAAGCTTCTTAAATATGTAAATCATACCTTGGCCTTCTCCAAATACTTCACAACAGACTTAAGCAATGGCGAATAATCCCCTCTGGTCAATTTTATCTTGGCTGACTCGAAGTCATGCAATGTTTCGTTTCCATCAACATCGTCCACGGATGCTGAACGTATCTAAAAGCAAGGAATTGTAATAACGTTGTTTCAATTAGTTTTCCTTAAAAACAACAACATAGACAGCCTTGTCATAATCTGACTCCCTCACCTCATAATGAACAACACCATCCTTGATAGTTTTGAAGGCTCTGGTGATGTATGCTTCTACACCTTGCGACTTCAAAAAGCGGTTGAGCAACTCAGCATCCTCCATGGTGCAGTTATCCGAAAAGTAAGTCGAAATACCCTACGGATACAAAGTGATGAATACAACGGATACGAAGTTGACGTAAGTTCCAGCAGAAAGTGACTTCAACTTCGCTCAAGCTTACATTGTCGCCTAAACCAAGTTGTCTTTCCCTCTCTCCGAGCGAATACACCCGGTCCTTGATTTCCTTGAATTTTTCACGAAGTTCAGCGTTTCCGACTCGAACAGTATTCACCAAGCACACAAATTTTTCCTTGGCCAGTGTGGGAACGATTTTTGTGTCTCCAAAGCTCTTGTAGTTTCCACAATTGCCGTACACTCCTGTCACATAAACTGTGAATGCCTGAAAGAAACAAAATATTTAAGCAACTGATGTTTCTCTGAACCTTTTCGAATGCAGGTCACTCGCAAATCACCTTCCAATCATCCTCAGAAAACCCGCACTTGGTCAAAGCTACATTCTTAACTTCATCGATTCCGTTTGTTTGGAACATATCAATCAAAACTCCCAAAATAACAGGCGATTCCACAGACGTCTTCAAACAAAAAATCATCATTAGCATCAAAACCTAAACGGATTTTTGAGTTTCAAGTTCATTCTTTGGAAAACTTACCTGGACAGCAGCGACAAGACCTCCGACCCAGCAAGCCTGACTCAAATAATGAGCATACAGCTTTTCTTGGTTACTCAGATTGCTGAAGGCAGCATCACAGTCCAAAGTGACCACTGGTTGGTCAGCCGGGAGTGAGTAGTTCTTCAAAAGTTTCTCTTCCATTGTTAGCTCTTCGTGGCCAGTCTTCAAAGCCGCTGTTGACACGTTCGTAGCAGAATTCCTGTAAAAACAGTCAAGTTAGTTGACAAAACTCTGAGACGTGAAACTGCAATATTTTGAACTTTACCCCAAAAAGAAATGCCTAGATGTACTGAAAGTCCTAGCAACGCTAACTGAAAGCGGTCGGTTGAGGTCAACTAATTTTCGGTTTATATCCCAAGTAATTGCACGACGACACGCAAGCCCACCACCACTACTACAGAATCTTCTACTAGTTCTACAGGTGAATGTAATTGCTCTTCTCATTTAAACGCTACTTAAAGTATGAAACTGCGTTTTGCTGTTAACAAAGGGTAGTATTAGTATTTACCTACAAACAAAGTTCCCGGAATTACACGCAACGACTAATCGCTTGCTACAGCCGTTAAGTATAGTCTTACAGTCTTCACGATAGTATGTGTCCCGTCTAAGTAAGCTCTATATTAAAAACTGAAAGAACATTGACAATTGACGTTCAGTTAATTTAAACTGCACGAGCCGGCTGAATATTTTTGTCATCGCAGTTTGAAATTAGCTGATTCAAACCTTACGCGTTGTTTAGCTTCGTATCGTGTTCGTGTGTTCAACAGTGAGCCATCGATTTTAGCCGTCACTCGATGCTTCTCTCAGCTGCGAGGGATGGTTCATACCGTTTACAGCGGGAAGCCGTTAAAGTCATTTATCTTGAAATCATTGTTTATCTTTGTTCATAACGCGAGAACCGCTATTTTTGTGTTTTTCAGTTCTTCTTTGTGGCATGTAAAGCTTGTAATAAAGCTCTAAGCTCCGGTAGCAGGCCTACTAAGCGGTTTGAGCTTTGCTATATTCGTATTTTGATGGGGAGTGTGAAGGTTGGTTCTTAATGGTCTCGAGGGTCTAGTCGTTAGCGTTAGTGTGGCGGCAGTTAACTTTTTCTGCAGAAGTTGCCTTCAATTTGCTGCGCTGTTCATCACCAATCATGCCTAAGGTCAAACAGGATATGAAGGCGAAGGCTCCGGCTCCGCTGGCGGTCTCTGCTGTGACTCCGATAGTTGCACCAGAGCTGGAAACGGTGAAGATATTTTAAGTGCTTGTGAAAGGCGAGCGACATGAATCAACACTAATTCAGATGTTCATATCTTCAGACGGATCCTACTCCGGATATACAAGCCTTGAAGGCCAGATTCGACAAGGAGTTCTTCAACGGCATAGTCGGAAATGTCACTGTGTCATGGAGCAATCGCATGACAAAAGCAGCTGGACTATGTCGATACCGGAAGGGCGTTTGTTCTGTAACGTTGTCAAAGCCATTGCTAAGCTTAAGAAGCCGAAAGGACTTGATCGAAACTTTACTGGTAGAGGCTCAAACACTTCTGGGAAGATCTACGATGCACTTTTCATTCTATTTGCTAATTGACCTTTGTTGATTGAACAGCATGAACTGATCCATGCCTACTTTTTCATGACTGGAAAGTTCAAGGAGCACCATGGTCCGAATTTCAAGAAAATGATGAACTGGATCAACCAAAAGGCGGGAACTAATATATCTGTGGGTTGACAGGCTTCATCTCAACAGCGAAGATGGAAATGAATGGACATATTATGATTTATGATGTTTCAGGTTTACCATAGCTTCCATGACGAAGTTCGCCAGCAGAAGAACCATTGGTGGCAATGCAATGGTACTTGCAAGAAGTATGTACGTAGGTCCAAGAACAGTCCTCCAAAGTCAACGGAATGGGGTTGGGCGAAGCATCAAGAAACTTGTGGAGGAACCTTTGTGAAGATTGCTGAACCTGAAAAGACTAAAGCTGGAATACCGACTGGGAAAGCGATTAAAATCAAGCCTTTGGGGATGTCAAACCCTGCTGTTCCTCCGCTGCCGTTAAAGAAGGATCTGGCGGCCTCGAAGGATACTTGTCCGTCCGTTCCTGCAGTAAAGCCAATAAATGGTGGTTCCATCCATCCGAAGGTTGCTGGCCCAAAGGTTAAGCCTCCAGTTTCCAAGCCAACAACTTATCCCGCAAAAACCAAGGAGGAGCAGGAGAAGAAGCCCAAAGTTGCTGAGGTTGACAACGAAACCGGCTCTTTAATTTCCGTCTTCAAGAAGATGATTCTTGATGGCGATCCTGCTGCAAAACCAGGTTTCAAAAGTTCTGGGCCCAATACTGAAATTCCTGTTATAACTTTGGATGATAGTGAGGATGATGATGAGCTCGACATTTTCGAATTCGACGGGTTTGATAGCGACCAAGAACTCGACGGCGACTCAATCATACGGATCTAGCCGGAACAGTAACGGGTAGAAATTCTTTCGCTTGGCAATCATCGTTTACACTGCATGTTTTTAACTAGTCGAATGATGAAGATGCTGCGCGGAATACGCAAGATTACCTGACCTTTCTGTACGTAATATAAACCGCGTTTTCGAAGAACCCTTGGATTATGATTTTTACTTGTATGATTTTAAAAGGTTTAATTGTCTGATATTTCCCTCTAACGGTACCCAGTACCCACTTATTGCACTTTCCGCATAAATATGTAAGTAAATCGTATCCTAAAATACTTCTGATGGGCACTATGTTATTATAGCATTGTATTGGGAAACAAGATGATTACCACAATGAGGAATATGACAAGCATTAAGACGTTTAATGACAAATGCCGTACATAGTTCATCATATAATGCACACAACGAATTTTGAACTTGGAAATTTTAGTAAGAAGTTAGCAGTATATATACATAAAACAAACTGAAGGAAACAAGTAGTTAAAACATTATAGTTTCAGCGTGAATATCGGATACTTCAAATTTTCAAAATCTCTCCCATTGCGTAGTCGGCAATGGAACCGTCGTCATTCGTAGTATTTTCAGGTAGTTCAATATGTAGCCTAGCGTATGTCCTTTTGCCAGTAGCCAACCTACCGGGATTGATAACAATAGTTTTTTCGACGTCCTTGATAAAATGATTCAGCTCCGACGGCAGGATCAAAACGTGTGGTTTCACGTCCATACATGCGTGTTCTGTCCACAAGCCGATATCCAGTGGAACGGTCTCGTTGGGTGGGTACAGCGGATAGAAGCTTCTTTGGGTCAAAAGTTCTTTGGCGATTCGGGAAAATCTCTCAGTATGAATCGTCGCCCTTTAAAACCAAATTCACTCATTTATTTTTGTTTCAATATTCCACACATTACTGACCTAGCATTTAGCATGTCCAATGCATTAACTTACTTCACCAGTGTCGTCTTCTGCATATGCATCAGAATATCAGTGGCAGTCAGCCCGATCACTACTCCATTGACTGAGATCATACAAGGATCAGGGACCACCGTAACGACTTCCTTACTGCAATGTCCAATTTTCAGTCAAGAATTTGGCTTCTGAAATATGATAGTTGTGAACATTTCGTCAAACTTACATTCCACCATCAGCGTTGGATAAATTATACGGCATGGTCGGGAAGACGGGAATATGATGGATATCCTTCGAACTGGCCACCACCACAAACTGAGTCCCCGGCAAATCAAGTTCCTTGAGCTGCTTGATCTTATTATTGAAGAAGCTCTCAAAGACGCTTTCTTGAGTCTCCACGAACTCATTCAACTTGGGATGCCCCTCATCCATGAACGGCCCGAACAAAATCACAAGTCCAGGTCTATACTCTTTGATCTTTGCCAGTAGGTCATCAAAAGCCTCGAACTTTAAAGAATCGTTCGGCGTGAACGGTCCAGCAGCTACCAGAATACTCAGCGGTCCTAGAATATGAAGAAAATCATCCTCAAATTAGCATCAACATCCTTCCTTCCGCCAACCCCTTCATGAATTATGTAGCAGTCAATTGTATTAATTACTCATTTGCGGCACACACCTGTACTCTGCGAAACATTCACCGGCTCATCATGGAACGACAGCGGTCTGGGAACCTCCACAGTGCTTACCGTCAAGCACTTGCCTAACGACACACATCCTCCCAGCACTACCACCTGTTGAATAAGACAAAAACATTCATAGTTTTTCAGCCAGCCAACAACAATGTTTTTCAGCGTTTTTAAATTTTGCATAACCCACCTGTCCAGGATAAAAGAAATACTCTTCCAGCTTTGACAGGTCCAACGAAACCACATGTCCATTGCTACTTTCCAGCGTCCCCTCAAAGCAAATATCCGTTGCAGACAACTTGCCATTGCCCGCCCCGCGGATCCGACCCACGTAAACCGCTTCTTCCTGCACATCAAAAGCATAATTTATCAGTCGATTCTCATCAAATTCATTAGATACATTTAACATCTGGTCCACTCACGGTACTCGACTCCTTCAAACTTTGATAACCCTCCAAGTCTTGCTCGCTTATGATCGTCATTGCCATTTCGTGAACCATTGCATTCATCTTCAGTGACATGTCCCTCGTCTTCTGGAACATTACCTAAATACATACAGAAACAGAGAAATCAGTAAAATGACAACTCTTCAAATACACACGCACGTCACTAGTAATAAAAACCCAAGCCTAACCCTTTGTTCCGCGTTCAGTTTATGACTCGCAGATCCTTTCAGAATTTCCACACTCCATCTCGTCCCCTCATTAGCCTTAGACCAGCTTGACGAATCTCCATTGTACTTGAACAGGGTTTCGCCTCGGCCTGTTCTCGACCCGTAATTCTCAGACTCGGTATATCTGCCAAAACAAGATGCTTTTTATACTCTCAGTTTCACAATCTCTATCCCCATAAAGTCTGCCAACAATATGACTCAACTTACGCAACTGGCGTGTACGCAGTCGCCGGACTTATTCCAAACCCTTTGGGTGTGTTCAGTCCAGGTCTTCTTGGAAGTCCAATTCGGCGGTCAGGAGTCCTCTCCGCTTCTTCAACTTTGACCTGTAAAAAAGACAGCAGCTTTAATTTAATTTCGTCATTCGGTTTCATTTTTCAAGCCATTGCCAACATTCAATCTCGTCTCATTTCCATCACACTTTATCACAGTTTTTCAAGGTGTGCCCACCTTGACTGGAGCTTCTTACGGAATCTTGAGTCAAGATATTTTACGTAGTCATAATAGCCAAGCCTGCGTATCGGACAAAGAAACGACATAGCTTTTACTCATAGTCAGTCAAGTCAACGTGTTTGATTCTTCTCATCTTTTTCGCAAATTCAGCATTACCAAAAGTCCACGATGTTGTTTCATTCGATGTTTAGCAAAATATCTCAGCCAGCATGCATATGAATTATAGCCATGAACCAGCAGACTGGAGGTCAACTAGCCAGCCAGCGTCGCAGCGCGTTTCTGGTAATGAACTTGAACGAAACAGGATATCATATTTGCTCATAGCAAACTTATCTTTCGCACTTTTCTATATATGAACATCAAATCATTATCATCGTTTCAGCAATTCTCATTTCCATTAGCTTCATCATCTGCGGACTGACCTACGACGGCGACAAGTCGCAGTCTCAAGTCCCCGCCACCTACCCTGGCGACATCTTCCTCAAAATCTCAAACCATCTTACATTCCTCAGGTGTACAAAAATCCAATCAGCGTCTGATTCAAATACCTTACTACAACAACGTCTCCTTCTTCCTTACCACACCTTCACATTACAAGAACCAAAAAGTACACATCTGTACATGACTCAGTCTTTGCCATCTTTTTCACATGTCGCTTTTCCATTACGCATACATTTGTGATTCCTAACCTTCTGCAGTCTCGAAACCGCATCCTTACATCGTTAACATGGTCAACTTGCATTCTTATCAACTATATTTCATCCAGTCCGCCAGGAACCGCCAGTCAGGTACATTTTTTCAAAAGCTAACTACAACATTTGGTCAATTCTTCATCATCATCAACAACATTCCCAAACCAACCATCGCCACCAGACCTCAGTCAGACCGACTCAGACATTGCAGACTTTTGAGCCTTTGTTAAAACTACTACAAGAAAACATGATGGCAGTCATCAGACAACAAAACAGGTAAGAAGCACACATACAAGCAAAGCAACAAAGATCTCTCTCTCATGGCCTTGATTCTCTCAGCCTCAATGAGACTCACAGTTTTTGACCTAAGGCAAACATACACGCGCTTTTCCATCTAACAACGTATCCAACCAACTACAACGCCACCTACAACTTTCACATTACCTCAATCAACTATTACATGTCTCATCATCACGCATACCATTTGATCACATCACAGCCAAAACTTCTCATGCAATCATCCCTCCCAAAAATTATTAACAATTTAAGAATCCATCCATCCAGGTAAAATACATACACAAAAATCAACCCTCCTCGTCCCTCATCTTCTACCTGAACCTGAACAACTCCAAGAAACTACCCTCTTCCAAAAAATTTCCCTAGCCTCACACAGGTACGCAGTATCCTATTTATCCGTCACACTTTTCACCTAGTCCTAGCCCACCATTTCGCCCTTCTTCCTGAACCACCTCTTCGAGTCGAATCTACCTTTATGTTTTCTTCATCCCCTTTTCTCATCAACCCCGAACGAGATAACGTTCTTCAACACACACATACACCTTATTCTTCATCTGTGATTTTCCATTCCATCCCTTCTTCCATTGTTCCCTGTCCAGCAAGCTTAACAATCCTGTAACAATAGCCTACTTTCCAAACCACCCTACTACTTGCATTATATATAAAAACCGACCTTTCCTTATTCTTACAACTCATCGTCATCATCCTTTACCTTCCAGAAAATTTTATCCTACCTAAAACTTGTCCAGTATCACAACTACTACTTACTATATGTACTTCTTAATACTGACCTCATCTCCTCCATCCCTATCCTCAACTTACTCACAAATACATACTTCCTTCAAACTGACGCTACTTTCTTCCCGCCAACTACCGCCCTCCTCCCTTGGCGTCCTTTTCCTTAGCCCTCGAAAGCAGCATGGCCCCGCTTCACGCCGACAGAGCATGCCTCTAGTTTACAATTCCCTCAACTTCTAGCGCTTCAAGCGTTCTGACACTAGCGCCCTGTACATGGCTCTACCCTAGCACATTTCTATGCGCTTCTACAGCAACAAGTTTCTACTCAACAGCCCCCATGCCATTCACACTAGCTTAGCTAACAAATATCATAAATTCCAAACTATTACATTTCAATCTTATCTACTCTATTTAAATCGTCGTCGGCGTTCTTTTCAAATTCCATCTTCTGTCTTGGAGTCCGCAGCCCGTGTGACGTTGCGATTCCGACTTCTTTAGATGAGTATGGATCTAGTCATGGTCTCAAAATTCGCACGCACTAGAAACCCACGCACCTTCAGAAATCTTTCTCGATGACACACGTTCCTCTGTCGTCGTCGTCTTCCGCCACTCTTGCAATCTTCTTCCAGCGCCGAATCCATTGATGACCAACGCTTCCATTCCTTGATGAGTGTGGATCTAGTCACACGTCCAAAACAATGCTCACTAGACCCTCACCCACCAAACAACCAAAGCACGCTTCTTCTTCTTCTCAACGCCGATCTTCGCCGCCGGTGTCATGTCCAACTGACGCTGCTGCTTCCGTCGTCGTCGTCTTCTTCTTCGCTTAACAGTAACCTTACAACCTACGAATATACAAAATATACATCAAAAGCCACTCAACAAGACAACCGTGTACTTTTTCGCACAACACCAAAAACTTGTCCGATTTCCTCCGTCCACAACCACCAAATGAATGAACAAGTTACGGACACCACACTCGCCTATCCACGGTCAAATCCTCCCCGCCTCCCTTTTCCTTCTCATCATCCCCGCCTGCCAAAAACTTTTACAACCGTCTCTTACACACCCTCCTATTTTTCCTTACAACCAAAGACCCACCAATGTCAGTTACCAAAGTCCCTACCTAAACTTCCTTTACAGACCAAAATATTACTTACTATGTACTTGAGTCCTTATACTCAAGCCCGCGTCTTCTTCTTGCCCTCAAAATATTATTCTCCCTGCTCCGTCCGTATATTCCCGTGATTTTTCCTGGAACTCCTCATCCAAGCCGTCGCCACCGCTTCCCTCCAATTCTTCCAAACCTCACCTTCTACCTTACTTTGCTCCACAATTACAATCATCTCCAAGACCTTACAAATTCCGCCAGGTGCAACATCCCTCTCACGTATACATCCCAAGCAAAAAATTATGGACCGTTTCAAAACCCAGCTTCTTCTCCAGCCCATATAATACATACTTGAGACAATCCCGCGTCCCTCCAAGGGATCCTTTTCAATCCCTCTCACCTTCCAGGTAAACATGCTACACAAATACCTTGACATCGGTCTCAACAACCCTCACATCCTCCAACATCTCGTACATACCAAATCCAAGAAAAAGTACCTCAAGTCACTCACTACTACCTTGAAAACACCCGGTCAATCTCAAGTCACAGCTTCCCTTACCAACACAATTCCACAGGTAAATCTATACCTATATTTCTATTATATATATACATTCAACAAGTTGCCGCCACCGCCATTGCAGCTGCTTAATCCACATTTTACTTCCCTGTCCCGAAAACATCCCTCCTTTTCCGCATCCTCCTCTGACAATAACCTTTCTCTACGCACAAAATCACACTGAATACACACCATCTAATAACAACAATCTCGGCACACATCTTTACAATTTAACGGCCAGATCTCTTTCTTAACAACTTTCCCAGCCTTGAAACATTTTGGCGGGACACAAGTCCTGCTTTTATCCCAAGAAAAGCCACTTCTTCTCCCCTCGCCCGAAACCCGGGTAAACATCACCAACCGAAATTGCCCACAAAGAAAATGTTGATCCCATTTATCATTCCGCCAAGGATCCGTCACCCTCTTTTTCTAACCTTTTTCTTCCCTGTCTTCTAAAAGAAATCATCTCCCCTTCTACTATACATTCAATCACATCTGTAATCAGCAAGCTGAATTCACACAAGCCCTGTCACCTTCCACATTCAACCCGAATACCGCTAATTGTACACCTAAACCCCAAATGTCCCAACGATACCCGCTTCCATTCAACAGAATTACATTCAGGTTCCCAAAGCACATTAATCACACAACAATTCACAAATATCACAAGGCCTGGGCTTTAGCAGACCCTTAGAATTACCCGTGTCTAACACTGGATACCTGGACTACCCTAGTAAAATCTGCGGAACTAACGACAGCGTTCACATGATCCAACCCTATAAACGTTATCTGAACGCCCTAACGTTCAACTGACTGACTCAAGACAAAGAAATCCATTTACATTACATTATCATCAGATCTGATATTCGCAACAACATTCAATCCATGTATCTTATCCTGTAACGTCTTACATAGCCTTTCTTCTTTGTCTTGTATCATACGTTCCCTACTTCTCGTTTCGTTTTTGCCTTCAGTCTTTCAAGGTTAATTGTTCGCACGCACTCCTACTAAGGCGGCATACGCACATAACAATTTACAATTTCTCAAGGTTCTATTAACAACACTAGTTTATAACAAACTAACCTCATCGTCATGCATTTGCTCCCCTCACAAACCTTCCCGACTCTTAAACATTCTCCATTGCATCACAAACAAATAAACCAAACCACACAGCTACACGCTTCCTTGCCCTGATTATACTTGCAAATTCGGCCAATTTTATCCTTTGTCCAGAAAACATACAAGCGTCCTCAAATACACAAACTAACTTACTGCAGTTTCAAATTACCGTTCCCAACTGCAGCTACACAAATTCAATCATGCCTATCGTATGGTTTACAGTTACAATTTCAATCTCAAAGTGGAGAATCTTACAAGACTTTTTACAAGGCTACATGTCACACAACTTACGCAAAAATCACGCACCTTTACAATTACCTACGCACACCAACTGTTACCAAGTCTCACCACCAAGCGACGACAAACGTCCTTGCGGACCCTTTCGCCAACTACGCACTTTTCGTTTGCCAAAACACCATTACGCAACAAGAATCTTTGCAATCTTAAAATCTCTTGGTTACAACTACAAATCCCTTGTGCTTTGTCTGCCTCTCTCAGTCTTACTCGCTCCCACCAGGCAACTTGGTTTCACACTAACTTTGATATACTCCCAACATTCCATTATCAATGTCCAAACCAACAAAAAATTCACACTACTACTCTTCACCATCATGACCAAAAGAACGTTTGTTGAATAATATATAAATGAAATCTCTCATTCCTCCCTCCCTCTTGTCCATATCTCGTTCGTCGTCGAGTCCGTCCAAACCGCTTCCTTCCATTAAACCATCTACTAAAGCTGAATGCTAAATTCTACCACCACTACTCTTTTCACAGAGATTCATTCCATCCATCTATCTCTTATATCCCTCTCATTACAATCATCACTGTCCTCCTCTCCTATCCTATGAGTCCAGCCACAGTTATTTAGTTAATATTATACAATATCAAAACCATTCTATGCTTCGGTCTCTTCCCCAAGCCTCATCATGTACATACCGTTTGTATCTGTCGTCTACAAACAAAAAAGATAACCATTCAGCTAGCCTACGCAACCTTGAAGCTTCTCTCCGTTTGCAGTCAGTCAGAATCACTACTTATCCCCGCCTCCACAATTTACATTGCACACATGATACCACTGATTCAAGTAACTGCTATAAACCAATGTCCAGCATGCCTGACTTGGTTGGTACACAGCTACTTGGAACTATACACAACAAATCTCTACTCAATCTAACTTCCATCTTGCTATCCATGTGCTCGCTCATATTACAAAGTTTTGACCGACCAAAGAAACTAATTTTCAGATACATCTACGAGACCCTATTCAATTACATTACAATCATATAAATATAGACTACGTAAGATTCAAACGGCTTCTGCTGGTCTTCTAACGCTTTTTAGCATCTTCTGGATCTTCGATCGGATATCTCCAATAACTTTGACTATGAATTTTCAAACTTTCGTCTTGAGGGCTGGTCCAATAAGTTCTAATGCCGCCAGCGTTCAGTATTCACCCATTGCTTGCTTCGATACTTGGATACATTTTGAACCTGCAGCATCAAATATATACATCAAATATTAGCTCTTCTCATCCGTAAAAGTTCCATGATCAACGCATAACATTTCCAATACTCGCGCCTGTAATATGTTCCCTTCTTCCCCGACTCCTCACTCCAATCGCATTCAACTGTCATCTCAACTTCCGGTCGACATTAACAAACGTATGATCGGCAAACCAGACCCCCAAAACTCTATTTCGGTTCATCGGCTATCTTTTCCCAGCTCATCAGCAATATGTACTTGAATTTTATATTTCATGCTAAAACTTTTCAACTTACGTATCTTGTGGCTGTGGCTCCTCTAATCTGAATACTATTTCGCAAACGTCTTCAAATTCCTAGGCCACTCTTGCATCTCAAATTCCAATATCTGTCCAGCTCAGAACCAACTTGATAACGTTAATATCACATTTCAGCCGCCGCCACCACCACTACCACGGTTGCCTTCCTACACATGGAAAGAAACCCATACGGCCCCAGTAAAAGTTGTAAAATCGAACACCAAATAATTAATTTTTAAAGTAGTATACTTTTAACAGCGTCATCAATTCACTGCTCAGCTGCTAAATATTGCAATCAAACTGCCACACACAGAGTGTCAATGATCCTCGTCTCACGTCTTCCTAGTTCTAGCCCATGGTATCTATCTGTGACTATGTGCAATCTAGATTCTCATCCATCAACGACCCAGCCTTCTCCATTAACTCTCTAGTTACAGCCTCTTCTTCTAGTCTTAATAGCTCTCCAGAAGAGCGTCAGTCAGCAGGATCAGAAAGATCTCATTCCTAGTTCCCCTTCTCGTTAGTAAGTTACAAGAACATGTAGTAGTATATCCGACTAGAGTCCTTCAGCAAGCGCATCCACGGCTAGTTATGACGGTAACAACTCCCAAATGTTTAGCTCTAGAAGCACAAGTAAATTCAAGTCAATCTCTACCAAGTTTACTAATGTAAATCTAATAACGCTCGTCATCCTTTTACCCTCATTCAGGCTTTGATTAAATGCATCACGCATAAACTACATAAATGCACCCTTCTTCCCATGTGCTCCGGCTTTTCCAGCTAACGAAATCAACGAGCTATCTTCCGCTTAAGGCAAATGGCAGGCGGCTCCAGCTCCCCTCCGTCTTGTTCTAACTCATCCACTCAATCAGCTTTTCATTAGCTGTAAAGTTGATAACGAGCTGTTCCATGTTCTAGCGCCTAGAATCATTATAGTAAGATATGCCGCCGTTAGAACCAACAACTCAACTGGGAACACACGTCCTCTCGAAATCTTCTCACCCCTCTCCAGTTTCTGATTTATAGGACACGCTCAAGCAATAGACGCCGGCACTACAATCTTTGCGAAACCAAGCCGCGTGGATATTCAACAGGTTCGTTAGCGTATATATTGGCTTCTGACTCTTGGACGAATATTCGTCATCTTTAACCTGTGAATCCAGAAGCTAGAAACACATCTTAAGCTTACGGGCGAGAATGTAAATGCTTATCAGTAAATGCATTTACCGCTCAAAACTGACTGGAACTTGGCGTTCTAGAATCTCTATTCTGGCCCAATGATGTCACAAGCGAAATGGCGCGCTACTACGTACTTCTCCATGCAGTATGATGCTGACTCCAATTCTAACTACACTACAAACTTATAGAAAAGAAGTATGAATGATCAAGTTTACCTCCACAACATTAGCACACTTGTTTCATGACTTACAAACTGCACTGGAAATATTTGAACCTTCTTTCTTATGCGTAATGTCACATTTCCAAACGACTTAACACAACTTCCTTATCCTGTGTCTTGTCCGTAACGCTCCAGCTGTGTCAGCAGCAACAATGCTTATCTACCAGCAAGTCAAGTACAAGCAAACGAATGCAACCAAGCTTATAAAATCTGTTGATGTTCAAAATAACAACTTGCAACTGCAAGT
>JAQGBJ010002132.1:0-18114 GCA_034698345.1 Sphaeridia pumilis
AGGGAACAGAAGAGACGGAAGTGGAGGACCAAGTAACAAAAAGATACTCTGTTCCGATAACAGCAAAAGTAACAGTTTTTATGCAAGTCTTGATGTTGAATCTGATTTCACAGACGCTGCTGTTGGTGGCGCTTGGAGCTTGACTTCCGGTCTGCGTCCGGCCAGCAGCGCTGTAACGGTAAGCGGTGCATCTTAAGAAATGTCAACAGCGTCTAACCAAAAGCTTACTTAGCCGAAAGGTTATGGACCAAACAAAATGAAGATGCATATTACAAGACCGGAAGTGAGGCGAGTCGCTTACAGTTTACAGGAAAAGTTCCGAGCGATTTTGAGTTATTTTGGAAACTATCGCATTGGGCGTTACTTTAGGTAAAAATTAACTACAATTTTGATTTGACAAACAAAGATACAACTAATGCCAGGTTTGGGCAGATGAAACATAATTACGAACGGCATCAAAGTCTTGCATAATTACAACCATTCTGAAATAAACTCCTTGAATTCTGTAGCCTCATTGATTCACCCAAAACCCGGACATTTTCCAAAAATCTTCCTATCCCTCAACTCCAAGTTCGCTGATACCCGGAACCCACTTACTATACATATGCATTGTACCTTACAAAGCTGGTACGTTCAACCACTGATGCACATGACACAAAGCTCACTCACAGTCAGACCTTTAATGTAAACGTTGATGCATATTCTAGCAATTTTGTCGCCGCCATAACGAACCTTCTTCTTTTGGACCTGCAACAGCATATATATTTACACAAGTATACAAGCAACTCCAACATCCCCAACGACAAAGGACGGACACATTACATGTAAACTCCACTCCGGCGACACACGCAAAACAAAAACTTTGGTCCTCCTCAAAAAAAACTACATGATAGCTAAAGCACAGTGGTTGCTGTTCCTACTGGGCGGGAATTCCATTCCGTTCGAGTGAAAGCATGCCTGTAGGTACGTGCCCCGTTCCATACACCCGAGAAAGAACACCAAGAAAGTCATGGCGGGAGGGAGTCGTGGAGTCAAACGAAGCAGAGTAGTGAAAGCCAGCAACTTGCGCCCAACACGGAAGTGTCTACATGTTGTTCCGCTCGAGGCCAAAGAACCTCAGGGTTTGTAGTAGTAGTAGTAACCGAGAGGAAATCAATCGAGTCATATAATGTAGTAACCAAATTGCCTTAGGATTAATCATGCACCGAAAACCCAAAAGCTACTCGCAAAAGCGTCTGAAATTAGGACGCTTATTACTCGCCTAATCAGATGATAATGACACTGGAAATTACATTACATTTACAGGAGTTGAGCCCTGAACGAGCAAAATTGTCTAGCAGCGTCAGCGTCCAGCGTCAGCACAAACTCCATACTTTTTCAGTCTTCTTTCTGACGGACACAAATGGACGCTAAAGACTAGCGGAATGCCCGGAAATGCATGTAATTCGGAGGGTTGCGAACAAGAGAAAGTTGCTACGCTTTTTTCGGTCGAGGAGGAGGTAAAAGTGTTGCGGACGGGTGTGATGGATTACATGTTGTTGTGAGGTCAGAGATTGTCGAGTCGACCAAGAACATTGTGTCCGTGGACTTTGATTGAATCGGATCCTGTGAGTCGAGTGGAGCTTTTTGGTTAGAGAACCGAATTCGGCTAACTTTGAAATGGTCAAAAGGGGAGAGAAGGAAGAAGAACCACTTGAAAATGAATGATACGCTGAACGATAGTAAGTGAATAGCAACAAAAGAAAGATTTTGAACCGGTGGAATCCTGGTTTTGACTTGATGTCTCCAATACCTGCCTGCCCTGCCCAAAAAATAGAAAATTTACAGTTGTGGGTGGAAGCCCAAAAACTTTTACTTTTTGGATAATAGGTGAAAGTGCAAGGTTTCCGTAATGTAAGTAGATACAACTTCAGGAAGAAGAGAAGAATATCGGAGACGAAGAGGGGAAAACAACAAGACTTTACTGTATACACGTTCAACGTGTTCTTGCTTACAGTCTTTACGACGGGCAGACAACAAGGACGTGTCAAGGGAAAATCGATTTATCGGCGGATACATGTAGAAACAGTTGGCGAGGGATAATATGCCAGCTTGATGCCTTTGTTTCCCCATAACAATTCCACAGCTTTCACCCTCTTCCTCCTCCTCACAGTACAAACCAGCTTTCTTCTTCCATAAACTAAATACATAAAACTTGTTGTTTCTCACATGTGTGGACTGGAAATGAGCTTGAATTGGAGTGGAAGGAGCGGATTATGATATTAGATTTATAGATATGACAGGGTAATGGTGTAGATAGATACGGGATTTTTAGGATTTGGTCAATTATGCCCGTTACTTAAAAAGGCGGGAAATTTGATTATTGTATCAATAAAAGTATGATCTCTTTGAACACTTAGAGCCAAAAATTAGAAAACCGTCAAAAAATCAAAAATATTAATTATGCCATTTCTTATTGCCGTTTTGAAGGAAAGATGAATTTTTGACAGTGCGGAAAGATTGGAATGTTGCTGAGGCGCATAAGTTCAAAATAAAACCAGTTCCAGAATGCAAGCAAAAACTTAACTTGAAGACTTGAACCCACCGCCTAATCAAGCATTAGCTGTCAAAACTTGCAGTGCATTAGATGCATAATAACAAAAAACTAACGGCTGTCTTAACTTGGGCTAGACGCGCTAGACGATAGATTGCTACTTGTTGTTGTCTATTGTACGCAGTCAGAGCCACTCTCGCTCTAACGACCATGTTAACTGATTACAGAGTTGTAAAACGAGTCTGTAAAACTCGTCTAGAAACAAGTCTACTTCGATCTAATAATTCCTCTCATGTTTTGATAACAATAGCAAAAAATTCCACTTCCTCGCACGCGTCAAACCACTTCTGTCAGTCAGTTCAGATATCTGATATCAAACACGAGCAATTCTAGCGCCTCTCCTACAATCTTGAGACAATTACACAATTGCTAAAATTTGCGGCTATCAAATTCATCCTTTTCTCTTTCTTTCCATTCCATGATATCATCACGTATTCCATATCTATTGACTATATAAAATGATTCCTGCCTCAACTCATGGTATCAGATTATCACTCGTTGTTATCATCAGTTATCAGATGAACAACATTACACTTGGCCGACACTCGATTCACCCAAGCAGTCAGTCAGTCAGACAGACATCGCATAGTTCAAATGGCTCAAGACACAAGAAGAAAAAGCCTGCGATGATGACTATCGCCGGATCGGATAACATGCCATGAAAAGCCATGAAACGACCTACAAGCCCGCCGTCGACTTCCCCTAAATTATACGCCTTGAGAATCCATAAAGTTTGTGTACGTGTCCATAGTTCCATATATGCATTATATATCTTATCTCCGTAGAAACATGTTGTGTAATAATCCATTGCATGCTGGAATTTGACACCAGTTGTGTCCTCAGTATCAGTCTCAGTCGTCGATAGTTTGTTCAGGCCAACAAGTGCAACTTGGAGTACAATAGGCCGCAATTAAGTGCTTGCTTTATACTAATAGAGCTTTTCTTTACGGGTGAAATATTGCAAAAATGCACAGCTCTAATTACAGCATGTCTTATGGCTATTATGATTTATGCTGATGATCAGATATATTCGCAAATGCCTGTGATTACAGCGAACAACTCTCAGTCAGCTCAACTCCACAAACTACTTAACTTTTGCTCTCCCTAAAATGCATCACTTTTTGCAATGCACTTTTGCAAGAAGGCGCCACAGCGCAGCGCTCAGCGTTTTTCACACTCTCAAGGCTGTAATTTCAAGCTGCGATCGAAGGACACTGGACACTGCAGAGGTTGCAATTTCATCCAAGCTTCTACGCTTTACTTGACACGTACCAAAGTATCAACTTTGCCATTAGCAGGTTAAACTGCATGCAGCAGCAGAAAGTGCGCCATTTCATATGGTCATAAAGAATGTCGCTGCGCGGCGCGCGGCGCGCGCGCCGCGCCGCGCATATTTTTTGATGATAAGAGGTAAAAGGACAGTCTAGTCACGTGACGCCTTTCTAATCGCGCTATCAGCAGTCAAAGCCAACTTACATACATATTGCACAATTCTCCCTGTTAATTGCCTCATTGTGATACTTTGTTGATGAACTTGGAGTCAACATTTGCTTGAAGCTGGGACTGTTCAACAGCTACTGGAAACGAAGGACATAAAGACTTGTGGGAAGATAAAAAGAGGAAACAGAATATTGTTACAAGATTCATCCTTATACGCGCTCTCGTTTAAAATTCTGTTAAGGCATATATATCTGAACGGTGTATGTTTGTATTTAAAAGGCGCTGTGAGGTTGTGAGAAGAATAAAAAGGTTTGTTGGAAGGGGCGGAATTGTCGAGGTAAAAAGTGTAATGTGTAAGAATAAAATATGATATGTCAAAGTGTGTAAGATGTTGGAGTTGATGTGGGCAATTGGTATAGTAGCGAGTTTGGAAGAAGGGCAAAAGAAGAAGAAGTATCGAGTGAATCTGGTTGTCAGGTCGTGTGTTGTGGAAAAGAGCTGCTATAATAAGCACATTAGGAGAAAAACACTAAAGCTTGTAGACAAGTGGTAAGAAGGATAAGTGAACGAGACAGAAAGAAGAAGGCGAGATTGGCCACAGGGAATGAAGCAAGAAGTAGAAGAAGGCAGAAACGATGAGCTGGGTGAGTAAACAGGATATGAGAATATGATGGAGATCATATAGAAAAGAAGAACAACAACTCGACAAGATTCACAAGAAGAAGAAGAAGAACAAGACCAAAGATGTGGATGGAGAGAAGATGGCTCTTCTTCTGGACTTTACGTAATATAAATGTGGCTCAGGGAATCTGCTGTTTGCTGACGACTGGAAGTTCTGCTAAAAGGCGTACGTACCTACAAACCTATGTGTTTGTACGTGGCAGCTGATTTTGGTTGCCATGTCAAAAGAGAGTTCAACATTATATTTCTCTATATACGTTCGCAATGGTCAAACGCGTACTAGAACTGATAGAATAACGCCTCGGAAAATTATGTTTCTAATCGGCACCGGAGTATAACATAATTAATTCTTCTTTGATTCCTACAAAATTCCACCCAAATTCCCATACACTTTTTATCCATGAATCAACTCTAAAAGCTTCATCTGCCCAAAAATTAGTTCATTTTAGGATACAACACGGAACTGCGCAATTAAATGTCATTTCGCAATATTCGCAACCCTTTGTATTGTGTGCTGTCTTAACTCTTCCTCTTATATATTTTGGCTTCTTGTGTCTTTGGCGGCCACTTTCAAGGCTCTAATTTATACGTACAGCTGCACCTTGCAGAAATGTGCATTAACCACGCATCAATTCACTTCTTTACTGTTTACAATTAAGGTTGTTCAGGGCCACGTTCGCTTGCCGCGCACCTTGCGGAAACTTTCGCAACCTTTTTCAACCTTGCTAATTCTCCACGGCCATGGGAATCAGCCACTACTGGCTTCATTGATCAACGACCAAATTCATCAAAGTCCCCTTGAGGATTTCACCTCTTTTTTCACTCACAGATTTGCACCGTTCCAGCGGAAATCCATCTGTTTAACCAGCGCCCGCGAATTCCGAATTACACTACTTCGGTCATTTGGTGGTTTTTCCTTCCATCTCATCCTCATATGTGTCAGTCAGGTAAACGGGCTGGGCTTTCGAGGATAATGTATAATGCGAGGGTGCTGACAAGAGCAAATAGGCTGTTATTATTCTTTTATGCTAATGTAATCAGCCTGGGTTTTTAGTCCGAGAAGATGCAGAGACGAAGAAAGATGAGCTTTTATACAGGAAAGAGACAGAGAACTGACTAAGAACGGGTTGCGGGAAGGTAAAAGAAGAGTAGAAAAGGACTCTTCGCCTGTGTGCGATTACGCAACAAGATTCGTTGCCACTTGAAGGAGGAATTAATGGTTGAAAGTATATACGCTAAATGGCTCGTTGGCAAGCAAGGAGACAAAGTTTATGGAGCGAGTAAAGAGAGTCGGGTAAACCAGAGTCATGAATATCTTTAGCTCAGCAACTGTTCTCAATCCACGGCGTCCAAAAATTCCATGGGACAATTTGTGAAAAAGAAGAAACAATTGTCTTTGCCGAAGCAAGACAATGCAATATCAATCAGCAATGGTTCATTTGCGCGGTCCTTAATGGCCACCACCACTGAGTCCAAATGAGCACCTGAACCAAGTGCTCTCGCCGTTAAGTACATCTTGCGAGATGTGCAGCTTTCTCTGAGAACATATGGCCAGAAATGCAACTTTTCCACTTGTTTTCGCCAACACTTTGCTACAATACCCCGAAAACATATCAGATTTCGGAGACAGTCATCATCCATGGCCGCTGCGGGAGGGAAAGAAAGCGCGCTGCCGCCGATACAATAGGAATACATGGCGAGAAGAAGAAGAGAGTCAAACACACATGTGTGTTTGTCTATGTAGAAATTACATTACACAAGAAAAAAAGTCCATATATTTTTTCGCCTTGGTTTGCCTCTGCCTCGGGTGTAAAACTCTTTTCCGGATCACACACATCCTGCCGCCGCAATCCCGGCGGAAATGGCGGTACAAATAAACGGGGGAAAAGAAGAAGATCAAGATGCTGCTCCAGCCCCACAGTTGATACCCGAAAAATTGTTTATCTTTAATATTTTGGACAAGAAGAAGTGTAGTAATTCCCCGAAAATTCCTAGAATTTGGTATAGCCTTGAACCTTGGAAGTTGCGAGAATTGATCAACTCACTGCGCTAATCTGACGTTCTGACATGCATTAGGGTCTTCGATACAAGTAAATACAAGCGAGCTTCATTGGACGTGTGTGTTCTCCTCGTTCGAGTGGATGATCAAAACGATGGCGAAATCGGAGGCAATTACATTAAGTGGTTGTTTATGTGGATGTATTTAAAATGATTCAAGTACCATCGAAATGCGGTGGTAAGAGGAGGAGGAGGAAAATCTATGCTTCGATTTTCTAGGGAAAGCCACGAGCTACAGCTAATGCGATCAAATGATGTGAAAAGCGAGTATACAGCAAGCAAACATACACACAAAATAGACTTGTTTGATCCAAAAAAATTCTAGTGGTCGCAACGAAACTCCAAGCTTCAAACGAGTGGGAAGTAGTAAAAATTTCTGAGACTTGACGCATGCATCGCTGACGAAGTTACTTGGACGATTACGTCCGTGGCGGCTCCAGGTGAAAATGTTTGCGTCATTGAGCATCCGGTATGCGAACCATAGAGAAAGACAACTTTCCCTCCTGAGTCAGTAGCAGCAGCGTCGCATCTTTTTTCTCTATGCTTTTTCTGTAATGGTTTAATTCTACTGGGGCGAAGGTAGTTTGCGGTCGCCATTCTCTATGGCTCTCTCTTTCGAACCGAGTGACTGAAGCTCCCTCTGGAATCATCACAATTGAGCTCGCTTGTTAGTAGTAGCAGCGTCTCGCTTTACTCGTACTCGTACTTATGGGGTCGGAGTCAAGTACTTTGTAAAGTGTTTGGATAAAATAATATGTGCATCAAGTGGGAAAGTTTTGCTGGTAAACTGGATAGAGTCCATGGCTCTTGGAGATATAGAAAGGCTGCTGCTGTGCGGAATGCGGTCTATTGATTTTCCCAAACTTTCCACACAACCACCACCAACCAACAAGAAGAACAAGTCTTGCGAGAAAACACATGATACCAAACCATAGGCAGGACTCTGAAACACGGTAAGCGCCGTCTACATGTTGTTAGCACTTACAGTCCAGCAGCGCAGCGTCCTGTTTCTTTCACATTATATAAAACAGCTGCTGAGCAGAAAAGAAAGCTGTTCTTTTGGGTGGCCCACCAAATGGAGAAAATCTGTGTCTTCTTGATTCCCCACCAAGTATATACCTGAATGAAGGTTGGGAAATTGGCGGCAATAGAAACACATGGAAATTATTATCATGAGAATCCTGGAGAATCCTCTCGGAATGCCCACTGCATTGCTCTACTTGCAAGGCCTTGTGCTATTTAGTTACGTGTGGCGGGACGCTGAAGCGTATGCAAGTCTAGGAAGAAGCGTTCAAAGCGTTTGTACTGGGGAAAGAACCAAGAAAGTTTGAAAATTCTTTCTTTTTCAGTGTTGCCGAAGGCAGCAGGAATATGGAAAAGGAACAAAAGAAAAAGACGGAAAGAAAAGTGTATGGAAAATATACAGGATGATGATAAGAGAGAAAATTACAAGGTAAAACACTCAAAGGTGAATGAAAAAGTTGGTGGTGTTGGAATATATATAGCTGCTGGGATGCTTGGTTGAAGGTGTGTTGTGAGTTGTGATTTGTGAGAAAGTTGGAGCTTGAGACGTAGAGAAGATAGCAAATAAATAATTTCCGAATGACAAATGTTGAAAGCGGACGGGATATAGGAGAAACTCGTGTTGTGTAGTATAATGAAAAGTCGGCTGGTTCTTTCTTCTTTGGCTTGAGTCAGGAGAAGAAGCGTTTTTGGAGGGAAACAAGGCGCTGAGAAACACAAAAGGCGTGAAAGCGGGAAAGCGACGGCGAAAAGAGGGAAAAGCAGCGGCAACAATTTATTTTCCAAGGGTCCAATGAGTATTGTTGGTGAAAGTAGCAAAAAGTAACAAGTGCAAGGAAAGAGGAGGCGGAGAAGAAATACTGAATTTCTGTAGAAGAAAAAGTTTTGTTGAAAAAGTGGTGACATTGGAGACCGAGTGGGAATCGACAAAGTTTGCCGATTTTATGAGAGTATAGTTGAATGCGGCATGGAGGTGATGATGAGGATGCGATCGAAGCGCTAACTAGCGGATAAATCTTGTAGCTATTTTCAAGCAAGGAATTCAAAAATAATGTAGTTTTAAAGTTTTCAACGGTTAGTTGAAGGAGAAATCGGATGTTTGATTAAGCTAAAAATTATGCTTGACTTTAATGCCGTTTTCTTTAATTCTGGGATTCTACACTCAAATTTCCAGATTCCTCCGTGCCAAAACACTTCTTCGATTGATCACTGAAATATGTTTTTGAAATCATTAATTGCTGTATCGAAACTCGCTTCTACATAACCGCTGAGCTTTAGCAAAAACCGAAGATCGATTCCCAGCTCCACGAAGGGTGAAAGTTTTGGAAAGTCCCGTGTTTCCAACACAATTGTATACAACCAACAAGGACAACCCACAATATGATTCCAAGTGGAAATGGAAACAACAAGATACGCCGCATCGGCACCAACAGCTTATGTAGTTTCGGCTACACCAAACCATATAGATTTTCGTTGGTTCTTTGGTGCATGCATACAGTAGGAAAGTGGGGAAAAGCCTGAAAATTGTGTACATTCTGTATATACAGCCGACACGCTACTCATTCACTCTCATCCGTGGAATCCCCACGCAGCAGCAAGTAAAGTATGCTGTGTCGAAATTGCCCGGTCAGAAAAGTGAATAAAAGCAACGGACGGGAATAATTGGATTCCGGGAGTATACAGTGACATGATGACAAACGTACAACAGTAGCAAATAGCAGCAATGCTTTTCAACGACAACATTCATCTGTCCTTCCCCAAGTCAGTCAGAGTCCTCGGTAAATACCAAAACCACTTTGGATCTGAATCCGTCCCAGTCCCGCCTCGCTCGTTTATGATAAGAAGAAGAAGAAGGCTCAAGTCTGTCTGTCGGTGGTGAAGTAGGACAATTGATTTTTTCAAAAAATCTGAGGACCTTGTCAAGGCTACTTGTAGGAGGCTGTAAGCGATGTGATCGCCGGGTTGTAGGGCAAAGTGGCAAAGTGCCCCGCATGTATCTTTGGTATGTCAACGACGGAAAGCTTGGAAAGCCATCAGATTTACTTTATCGAGCAAAAGTATTCGACCACTGGAGAAAAGTGACGGCGAGTCCGATAACGATAAGAAGAGCATGAAAAAAGCATATTGAACCAAACAAGAGCCACGTTTGAGGGCCTCAGCGGTTGGACTCTCCAAAAGTTGTTATGCAACTCAACTCGGAGTCACGTCAGCCACGGCGCTATGTAATACTTTATGGCCAAAATGCATATGCGTAAATAAATACATAAAAGGACGGAAGAAGAAGGAATAGGAAAAATACTCGCCTTGTGTTGGAAGAAGGGTTTTGAACTAAACTAAAAAGAAGAAGTGTGTGTGGTTGTTGATGATACGGCCTGTTTTGGTTCTAGCTGTATTCTGACAAGCAAAGAAAAAAGAAGAAGATACAAAAGAGACATGTGTGTGTGTACGGATACATGGTGAAGACCCCCTTTTCTTGTTCATCGGTCGATGTATATAAAATCCACACATGTACATGCGAGATACAACAGGATACAGTGTGTTTCAATATCGGCTGGTTTAGAGTCGAGCGAGCCGTGTAATGTGTACGGTAATAGGGCGAGTGACAGCCTGGAATGGATAGCATTTGCTGAATAATTTATTCCAGATCACGATTTACTCTCGGCTACATATAACAAGAACTGCGGTAAAAATATTAGAGACCAAAGGCGGTGATACAGGATTATCCGGATCGGAGTTAGCTGACTTTAAAAGGAGTCAAGTTTGTAGAGAATCGGCTAGGATAATTGTGCAACAAAAACTTCGTAACTTGGAAGGTAACTTAATTGTGGTCTTTTGTTAACGAATCATTACATAAACGGCACCAAAGTCTAGCATATTTTTGAAAGTTACTTTCTCATTGATTTGAAAGCTGTCTTGGAACTTTTTGCTAAGCAAAAGCAATAGCAGATGTTTAAAAGAAATTTTGATTCCAGAGCACCGCATTGGCCAACAAGATGCTTGATTGTTGCAGCAACAATACACGAAGAAAGTCCACAACCGTCAACAATAATATCAAACCCTTGAAAAATCCAAGGACCAACAAAAATCAAAGCCTTCTTTTTTCCCTTGTAAAATAGTTTTGGACTTCACAACATTAAATTTCAAGTTCTGCAAAAAATAGAGAAACACACCTCTTGGAATTGTTCGCAATTTTTCTCTTTAAAATTGGCTTGCGATTTTGCAATCCAGAAAATTTGTGAGAAAAATAATTTGCTTTGGCTTTTGAAGCTTGGACTGAAGTCTGAAGCCAACAGGTAAGCACAAGTACATTGGTTTAGTTTACTACAGAAAACCCAAGTTTATTGCACTGTAAAAATACAGAGTAAACTTTTAGTCGAGAGGTGATTGAATTGAGGATGAAGGAGGATACGAGCTGATGATGATGATCGGGAGAGAATCAACTTTTGCTTTGGGATTATATTCAGTCAGTTCTGTAATGTAGTTTTGTACTGTATGCATTTACCTGTAAAATTCCCTGCCTTTACTGGATGAACTAGAGAAGAAGGCGCAAGTAAGTAAGCAAGCAAAGGTCGCTCCTCGGCTTGTGCACATGTTGTTGTTACTTACCTGTTCATCTCTCTAATTGTCTCCTCCTGTCGTGCGTGCGGGTTCAATGTTGTAAATATGTAAAGCCTCAACAGTCTGTAATACACACAGAGATGAGGAAGAAGAGCAACAGCTTTTCTATGTTGTGAGAAAGAAGGTGTGTAGGCTGGTAATTGTCGACATTTCATAATCTGATACATACAACACTTGAATACATAGCGACAGGTGAGAGCCACAACAAGACATGGAAAACCAGCAAGCAACAACGGTAAGCTGCCCGGCCGCCCGTCCGCCCAACCGCGCAGCGCCGCGCGCTGCTAGGGTCATCATCAATTGTCGTGCGGTATGCAGCTAAAAGACACGTGGTTCAGTTCAATGCTTTACTTTTGAAATTCTGGAGAAACAAAAAAAAATTGGATTTGATGCTTGACTTCGGTGCCGTTTAAATTACTTTTAGTTGTTTCTCGAACTCAACTCGAGATAGTGGGCATTTCTTCTTCCCAGTTTAATTTTTAAATTTTTTTGAACTCGAGAGGCTGAGGCCATAACAACTGTTCTTGTGACGAAGACCAAATAATAATGATTTGACTCCTTTTAAGGAAGAATAAAAATTTAATGTAGCGTGTGAAGGCTCTGGAATTCGCCCGGCTCATTGTTTGTCGTTTCCGGCCTACAGCGAATATAACAAGTCTTCTTCTTCTCTAGCGTCGCACTCAATTTTCCAGCTTCTCTCTTCAGAAATATACACTTTACTTACGTACATCTCCGCTTGTTTTCTCCAAACCCCCTCAACTTTCAAGCTTTTTCTTATTCTTGCTCGTTTCTTCAAATCTTTGTAGACTTTTTCCACCAAAACCGATATAAAAACTTGAACTCAATTCCAGTCTTGCGAATAAAAAACAAGTCCTTTTCGCCGCGCCCTTTCATCATCCGATTATTAGGCCTTTTGGCGCCTGACTTGCCTGACTTTGCCCGACGACTCATATGTCACACGCTTTTTTACTTTTTTCCCCAAAAGAAAGTTTTGCGTCCTTTGACATGACATTTCCACTTGGTGAAAAATGAATCAGTTTTATATTTTTTCCTTGTTACTTTTGTACTCCTTCTGCTTCTTTTCAAGATTTTTCTATCTGAGCTATTTTGGATTTGGAGCATATTTTTTCAGAAAATCTCTTCATATATATTTTCGGTCATGTAGTCATGTAACAAAGTAGCTTCCTACAGCTTTCTTTTCATCTATGACATAATCTCGTAGAAATTACATGAAAATATAGTGGAAAAACAAGGATATCTGTCGCCCATCCGTTTTCTCTCTTTTCCCTCTTGTTCTTCAATTAATTCCGTTTTATTTACTCCATCCGAAAGAAGAGTATCAAAGAAGAAGCTACTTGTTCCAACTCTTTTTCTTTCCCGCTTTATGTAAATCCCTTTAACTTTCGCCCGCTCCTTCCAAAGTCCTTACACTTACACTACCACAAGAAGGCTATAAGAATCCGTATGCATTCAAAGTGTCGGAACTTTCGGCCAAAACTTGTATACAGCCAACCTTCTGCTACACAAACAAAACAAACAAACAAAAGTAGCGACCAACTAGTAAGTAAGTAGCATAGTCAAGTAAAGAAGAAGAATAAAGTTTTGCTTCTCGTCGGCTCTACTAAACTGCCGTGGCTTATGGAATTTTGTCGCTTTCCTAAAGACTCCCTCCGTACAAAGGGTTTACAAAAGGTAGGAATAAAAGGTTTAAATAAATCAAGAGGGAAATACAGAGAGAGAGAATATAACAAGTTGGAGTTTAGAAAGAGTAATAATTTTGTAAAATCCGGGCGACGCCGGGCAGAATTGGACGGTAAATTGCCGATTAATTATGATAGAGTGGGCGGGGACGAGGGAGGGGGAGGAGCGCGACGGGGCTTGAACACGACATGTGAAATTTACTTTGTTGGCTTGTTGTGGACTTGTGCTATAATTTACAATCTGGATTTTACACCAAGGCAAAAGGGGCATTGAGAATTTTCCGGGTAGCAAAATACCCGGTTCGGAGTCAAGGGACATTTTATGATTCAAGTGACACAAGTTACATGGTAAAACATTACACTGTGAATTTGTGTTGAGACGCAGAGAACAGAGGCATAGTTTGCATGTAAACAAATGGGATGAAAGTGGGCAGGGAGCCAAGAGTGCTAATTGTACAGCGTGTAATTTGCCGGGTAACAACAAGAAACAAGGCGAGCCGCGCGCTTAAGGAGCGCGCGATTTTTAATTTAATTATGCTATACTTCAGTGCCGATCAGAGAAATATTTGAAATTGTAAATTCGTTCGCAGATGTAAGGTTTCCTTATGTTTGAATTTTGCTTGATCTAATAGTAAGATCATCTAAAGCCATCATTTATGATTTTGTGGGAACACAACCGATATCTGGTCTTTCTTGTGAAGCAAGCGGAGGGGCACGTTTAAGGTTGGAATCCGGGCACTTGTCTCTTGCTTCAGCCCCTCTGCCTCTGACCATCATAAACCATAAACGGGTACATAAGCTACACAATTCAATGATATGAATAGGAAGCAAAAGGTTCTTGATAGAATATAATATCCGCAGTAGTAAGTAAGTACGTAATACATAATATTTAATATTGATTCACACAATAGAGAAAAAGCATAAGGGTTGCTCCTGCCGCTCATGTGATAGAAGAAACTATGAAATTATACACAAGAACAGATCACGTTGATGATGACTGGATGAGTAGAAAAACGAAGAGTCCTTTCGAATCCTCCCTCTTCTCATGGTATATTTAATGTGATATTTTTCTTATTTGAAAAGACATGAAAGATGGGGAAAACAGTGGGGTGGCTGCTGTCGAACTTGAACGAACCAAGGTCCGACCTTCGATGCATTTTGTCTCTCTGTTTTTCCATCTCCTCTCTTTCATGACAATAATCAGACTTTCGTTAACTACATACACTCAAGTGGGCCTAGGGCGAGGATGAGACATCAAAATCCGGATTCCCGGTTCCTATTCCTTCAAAGGAAGAGAATTTATATGTAAATTGTTTTATAACACTTGTAGATTAGGTGCAAACTGATGTTTTTGGACGAAGAAAGGCAAGCCTCGAGAGTCGAGTTAATAAGCCAGGAGCAGGCGAATCCAACTCTGACAATCAGCTACTGTGTCCATGTTTGGAGAAAGAATGCACATTTCCTGGAGATTTTCAAAGAGATGTTATGCCTCGTGCGCCTTTTTGAGAATGCAAGAGAAGAAGAGCGCAAAGATGAGAAAGTCAGGTGTGTTTCGAAGCGGGTGTACGTGGGCAGTATGACGTCGACCGTTTCGATTCCAGTAGCATCTTCGCCAGCCGGTCTTCATTTAACGTCCAATGGCGAATGCAGGTGCCAACATAAGAAGCACAAAAGAAAATTTTGAACTATTCTCAAGTTTTGTAGAGTTATTCTAAAAATTCTCAGCTTTTTGGCTATGCCGGTATATCTACAAGGTCAGCAGTAAACAATAACAAGTCATAACAATTTAGATTGGTGAACGACTGCCGATTATAACGACACGAAAAGCCTCTCGATCTCCATCTACTTCCACCACCTAAAAGTATTTCACCTCGGGCGAGAGATCCGTATTCCAGATTATTTACCAAAAGCACCAGCCAGCCACCGCCGCCGCCGATGGCTCGAGAATTTCAAAGGAACAAAACTAAAGTGATGCTTTCATAAGCTGGAGAATTATAATATGTTTCTTCTTGTTACTTGCGTGTGGGTAAAAAGTCTCATTGTCAGCAGGATTCTTTGAGAGGATGCCAGGAGATGAGACAGATTATATAAAGAGGAGCAAAGCAATACAAAATGTATACTTGTGTGCATATAAAAGGCCACAAGGGCTGGAGAATTGAGAATATAAAGAGCCGCCTGGAGGAGAGTCCTGGAAAAGAGGCTGCGAAGACACATCAAGAGGATGATGATGGTGAGGACTTTGCGATCCGAATTGTGTTTGGCTGGAAGTGATGTATTCATGGATGGATTCATGATGATAATGGAGTAATTGGGAAATCCGATTGACATTTGTTGTTCATCGGGGGAGGGAGGAATATTGCAGGTTATTAGTTTTATCAAGTGTGAAAAAGTAAATATACGGCAAGAATCGGCTAAAACTTACGTTAGAAATTCTCAAGTACGTTCTGATTTTAAAAATGCTAGACTTTGGTGCCGTTTTGAATTTCATCTTAATTTGAACCACATGCATGTAGTTCAATCGCGGACATAGTTCTCGCACTCTGAATTTTTTGAAAATATGCTGAAGTTAGTTTTATTTTTGGAGTTTTAGTCTTTGTTCCAAACGTCCTGTCAGTCATAACCAGCAGCCGTTTCATTAATTAGTATCTGAATTAATCTCTCAAGATGCTTTCAGTATTATTCTTGAGTTCTGGCCGATATTAAGCAATCGAGGTTATAAAAAGTACATAACTCCTCCTCCTCCCATTCCTCAAGACGTTACGCAATAACCCTTTATTCCTATGCACGCAGCCTAACGATGCGTACATGAGACACATTAGACGCATAAACGCTTCTTCTTCTTCTTACTTTCCAAAGACCGGGATGAATAGATCAAGTAAGTATCAACGTCGTCATCATACGAGACGTATACAAAACACATAAAATATTCCAAGGCCTTTTTCCACTCTTGAAGAAGCTCATGTGAAAAATGCCACTACTTTACACGTGACCGAAACAACCCACCAACAAGATGAACAAACCAGAAAAGAATAATCTTTCAAACAATTACATACACAATGCTGACATACGCCTACAAGATCGAAACTATTCCGTCTCTTCGGTCTCTTGCATTTCGTTCCTGAAATGTTGTGTCGGCGGCGGCGGCAACGATGATTACAGTAGGGCATAAAGATACTCAGAAAATAAATAAGCACTGTCATCTCCGTCAGATTCTTAATTCGTGAACCTCAGATCAATTCAAGAATATCTAGAACGAAACTGTGCTGTGAGTACATTATACTTTTATGAACCAAAAATATGTTACTTCAAGATGCATCAATGCCAAATCTGCACTGACCAATGCCTCAGTTCCTTAATGACTTGTTGAAAATTTGGCAAAAGCTATCTAAGGGCTACTGGCTACCACAAGCTTCTTCATATTTCGAGACGGAAGCAAGAGAAGAAGGTTATATACAAGACACACGTAATTCCACGGAGACTTTATGGAGAAAAGTTATCCGGATCAACTTTGTCTATTTTCCCTCGTTCGCTAGTTCGCTTTTGCCTCCTTTCTCTATTTCTTCCATCTTTTCACTTGGTACTTTCTCTTCCTCTTTTTCTTCCTTTAACTTATATACAAGACCAAAAAGACCATGAGAATTAATAATGTAAACTGAAACTTCCCCGCCGAGAGAAACAACACCATTAAGGCGAAGCGGACAAGCAAAAGGAACAAACAGCAATCCAAGGTTTTGTTGGACCAACTCCACTGTTTCTTTTTTTGGATTCCCTGAATCTTTATATTTACAAAATAATAACTTGTTTTCTCTCGCTTCATTTCTCAAGAAAGAGACCAGAGACAGGACACTTTTCAAAAGTATATCAAAGAAGCCAAAATCAAAAGAATAAAGTCGAGACAAAGCAAACAGAAAAAACTATAGGCCTTGCACGAACTGTAATGCCAAATCGGTTCAAGAGATAACAGGATTCTTTTAGTCAATCCTTTCTTACGATATCATTAGGAACTTTGATGTTAGAAGAACGTGTTTCTGCATGATATTTTTACACGTTCTGTTTCTTGGCCGGTCAAACACACATTCAACAATTTGAATTTAGATGAAGACAAACAAACCGGCCTGAAAAATGTTACCAAAAGCAAATTAAGCCAATCAAAATAAATTCAATTAATATTTTGCTTTTTGAAGCTCAAAGCTGGAACCAGTATTTCACAAAAGTTTTTTGAGCAAATGAAAAAAAACTATGCAAGACTTTAATGCCGTTTAGAAATTTTAAGCAGATCGAGCGTCCTCGAACCAGTTATGTCACTTCGAATCATTCATGTCAGAATTTTCGTAGATGGCGCTCGCGTCTTTTTCAGTCTTCACAACCACCCACCATTTAAAATGCACGCAACCACCAACAATATTTCACCTCCTCCCCCTCACCCACACCCTATCCAAAATTCTATTACTGCCCACAATATTTCTTGAACATGGAAGGAAATCCTCAAATATATTTTTCTCCTTCGCTCTTATTTCAAGTAAAAAATTCCTTCACTTGCCCACATGCAAACTTTACCTGTTCAACCAAATACTATTCTTGCTTGAGGTAAACCAGCCGCAGCCTATGGCAAATGAACCAGCCACTGAGCCAGCCAAGCTCCAAACGCCGCAAAATATATGGCCTTCCACCACCACCACGCGGCCTACAGACAGGAAACATCGAGACACATTTTTCTATTTACTTTCACTCGACGAGTTTCCTTTATGCCTGCATGGGAAATATGCAGCTTGTTGGCTCCACTAAAGCTTATGGCTCCTGCTGCTGAATCCAACAACTCTTTTTTCGCTACTTGCTGTGGAGGAAGCGAGAAATTGTACATGTAAAAAGTGTGGTAGCGGTTGGCGGCGGTGGCGCTTAGCGAGAAGAAGATAGATGTTGAAAAGAGAGGAGGAAAATTTGTACTTTAACTTAAGTAAGTGACTGGGAGAAAGAAAGAGGCAAAAGGTTGATGTGCATTTG
>JAQGBJ010002133.1:0-18114 GCA_034698345.1 Sphaeridia pumilis
CAATTGAGCGACTCTTGATGTGTATCGGAAATTACGTGCCGGATAAAAGCGTTAAAGGCTAAAGAATGTGGGGGGAGTTAAAAAGTTGGAGAAATTTTCAAGTCATGTATCAAAGTCACATAATTTGTTAAAGAAAAGTCTACATCTAAAGGAGCATTCTTTGGCTTTGTTCAGGCCAAGTTAAAAGGGGCCGGAGTGTGGCCGCCTACTCGATTCTCTAGGGACTAAATGCTTTCTTGTTAGGGGCCCATTGAGTCAAGGCCAACAAACAACAGGCATAAGCGCTGCATTACGTGACTAACTGGACTGGTCTGCCTTTTTCTCTTTGTTTTCGAGTTGGAGAAGAAGAATTTTTATCAAAAGCAGCTATAGGAGTTTGAGATGAGAATACATCGGACAGAAGTGGCGATTCAGTTTTATAAATTCTATCTGATTGTAAAGCAGCTTTCAATCAGGTTTGTTTAATGCCATCCAATACTGAAACAGCGAAGGTACTATGTACTTTTATCCGCATTTCAAACAACGGAATTTTAAACCTTTCAAGTTTCACACAATTGTCTGTGCCTGTGCTTTCTAAATATCTGAAACTTTGAACCGTCCAACATAACAAATACCGTAATAGGAAGCTACGAACAACACTAAGCCAAAAAGAGTCCGTCTGATGCCCGATGATTTCCCGACAAGGTATTGCTTCTGTCCTTCGATCATAGTAATGAAGCTGCAAACTGCTGCAAGATCTGTTCAAAGAATAGCATGGTAAATCTTACAAATCATTTCAAAAGCGTCGGTAGCCTTAGCTATCTTACTTATAGCTAATTTGAAATCTTACAAAGCAAAGTGACGATCCAAGCTTCCGCTTGAAACTGTCCATGAAACTGGTCAGAAACTAGCGCCACTTTCCCGTCTAGTTGGGTAACCAGAAATGGAACCTGTTCAATGCCGTTGTAAACATGGCCGCTGATTAGCACGATTAGGAGGAACTGCTTGGAGCAAAGCATTGAATGAGGACACAATCCAAAAAAACATGAAGACTGCAACTGCTGGAGTTTTTTAACTTACAGTTAGTAACGGAGCGAGGACTTGCTTTAGTAGCTTCTCCTGGTAACATTTGAACAGGGCACAACCTATCGCAACCACTAAGAATGCCGGGAAGATCATTATTTGTAAGGTCAAGGGGCAAGGGTCATTATCAGCAAAAAAGAGCTTTAGCAACAACGAGAAATCGGCAATGATATCCGAATGCGCGGCAGCCCGAGAACGCAGCTTAACTCGAGCTGAACAAGCCCAAACAAAACGCAGCGTAGTTCCTGCGAAAGTTTGTACAGATGGTGTTAGTGGTTGATGACAATGAGAAAGTGGATGTTTAAACAGCTTTGTAATGGCTCAAACCTAACGGTTGCAAGTTAAGCTTCAAGCCACTTTTAGCAACCGCAATCTAGTGACAGACAATTGTGATTAAATCGGCATTAGAGTGTGTCTCGCGTTCGAACGTATTGAAATCTCCAACATGACGCCTTAGTTTGAGGGAGAACCACTCAAATCAACGTTCGAAAGAGGCGTCGCTCTTGCTTAACCGGTGAGCTTGGAGGAGCTTCGACGAGGTCCTGTAACGTTTGAACGCTTGCGTTGCCAACCTTTATACGGATGGCTTGGAGTTCTTGAAGAGTTCTGCAAACTTAGTCTCCGGTGATCGAACAATCTCTTGAAGCAGCAAACAACGAAGATTTTAGCGAGAATTTAGTTTTCGAAGATGAAATTAAAGGCAGACCTGGCAGGTACGCAGATGGCACAGCTAAGAAGTTTAAAAACTTTGAATCCTTCAGGTTCTGGTCCAGCTCAAGTCCTAGTAATATCAAATATCAGTCAATTGAAGTACTAAAAGTAGACATACAAAAATACAAAGAACCAGACCAAGAGCCAACCGACGAGCCCGAATCCCATTGAACCAGAGGTCAATCGACCTGTCTAAAAGAATTGAAGCTTTGGAAATACGAGGAAGACGGTAACGACTACTACGCATTGGCTGGCTGAAGCAAGTAGTAAAGTATATAGTGATGGACTACTACTTTTCCAGTGCGCAACAGATTGGAACAGCCGGGTCGGTGGAACTATCGAACTAGAAATTAGACCATCGGAAGCTAACGTTACCTATTGAATTTTATTTCCAGAGATGGAATTACATTTTTTATCCTAAGCTTACTTAGAGCTCCATTCAATGCAAGCCTGAAAATGCGAAGTAAACTAGATACTGTAACTAGAAATGCAGAACATTGCCATAATACAAACCTCGTTTAGTTGAAATTAGTAACCCGAATCTCAGATCTCGAAAATAACGAGGATTTCGGTATGTAATCCCTCAAACTTGCTCTCATTTCCAAATATAAAAAACTTATGACTAAAAATGTTCAAATACATAAAATAATTTCATCCAAAACTTGGTAGCAGTTTCTGTTCACTTCACACCATGTCTAGCAGTTATCAGAAATATCTTCGGAAGGCTGTCTTTAAATATAAGTACTTGCTAATTACGCTAATGTACGACGGTAGACTTGAGGCTTCGCCAGGCTCGGATACTACTTGCAGTCCCTCACCATTCAGCATCGCCTGTGGCCTTCTGGAACACGTAATCCGTGCCATTCAAGTTCATGACTCCGTCCTTCAGATGAAACTTCCACTTATTCCGAGATCTGGTAATCTAAAAACAGTAGATGAAGTTGTAAGAAGGTTCTTATACATTCAAAATAACAACTTGTCAGCTGTAGTTCATGTTCTTACCTTGTCATACTGACATACCACTACGTTGTCAATGTCGTAGAGCTTATCGTTGGAATCTTCATTGTCAGAAACATCATCATCACTATTTAATGGTTCCTGAAAATTCGAGAGGTCATGATGAGCATTCAGAATAATCAATATCGAATGATAAAGGTAAAAAATGTCTTTAAGCTGCGAGACTAACTAACCTCATCCTGCCCTTCACCTTCTTGTTCTTCCTCAACCTCTTCATCCTTGTCATCGATGTCGTCGTCTATGTCCTCATCGTCATCCTCTTCTTCCTCCTCCTCATCACTAGAATCATCAACTCCTCCGTCAAAGTGAACAGACGGATTCAGTGGTTTGACCTTTTGATTTTGAGACATAATCACCGACGTCTGTTTTGCAGCTTGGGTAATTACAGAACTCTGAGTAGCACCATAGTTTAACGCTGCCAAAACCTTTTCTTGCAAGTTGGTAGCAATCAGTTCTTCTGGCAATGACATTGTAGCGTCCAGCACAGCAGGTGTGAGCACATCCTACACCAGACAAACATCATCCAAATTAGCAATTTCTTTTGTAAGCCGCGTCCTCAATAATTATTCTTTCCGGATAGCATACTTGTAGCTTATTTGAATGAACAGCAGCGAATGGCACTTGAATCGTCACACATCTGTTCTGATCAGGAATCTTGATCTGGATTGGCACCATGGCATTAGGTTGATGAACAGCAGGAAATAGATCTAAAAGACCCAGGTATTAGGTATCACTAAACTTCTTTAATTTCTCAGCATCATTCAAGTCATGTTGACATGTATTTACTTGGTGTTGGTTGACTTGAAGCTCCATTTTCAGCAGCAGCAGCAGCGCCCGGTAATCTTTGTCCCGCAGATCCCTGGCTTCCCGCTTGAACTTGGTCATTGTTCTGCACTACTGCCGGCGGCGGATTACTTGCTGGTTTCTCTAGCGCTTTGGATGCTGCCAATTTGTTTTCCCACATGACTTTGAGCTCCTGTAGCACCTGTTCATCAACACCCTCATCAAGGAACGCATCTCGAACTCCAGCAATCACATCTTCCATGACAGTCTGATAAAGTTGAGCCTGCAAAACGATATTAGCAATCATCCATTAGTATATACTCATTCGATATTCAACATCGGTTAATCATCATTTGCATTCATTATAGGAGCAGCGCACATAACAGTGGCCTTATATAGTCGCTTCACCGCACACCACAAGCGATTTCTACTAATGGAATCCCTGTTTTCCTCATCTTATCAGAATTTTCTCATCCAACTCCGTATATAAATAGCGTGCAACCCACAACCTATCCTACACTAATATCAGCCGGTCGCTGTAATCTGAAAATTCATCATTCGACATTATACGTCTGTCTACATTCCCACGAGCTTTCAACTAACGTTCATCAAAATAGTCATTTCAAACTAAACCAACGACTAACGACATTCTACTTCTCTAATGACAATTTCAGCTGTGGTGAGACAAACTGCTCAACCAACAAGTTGAAAGCTTTTAAACGCGCACATTATCCATACACCGACACCATCAAATTTCATCGAGATTTCCATTTCCTGTTTTCCAATCTTCTGTCGGTAAACTGCATGAAATTGTCAGCAGAAAGGTCATCTGATATCATGTTCTATAATTGCGTACATAATTTCTTATACAAGTAACTGATATTGGATCTCAAAAAGCCTCAAATTTAACGCTTGACTGACTGAGTAACACAACTCTTCTTCTTCTTTGCTCTTTGTAAACAAACGAAGCGGAAACTATATATGCAAGTTAAGCGATTTTTACCGTTAGTTTGCACAAACGGCAGTCAGCAACTTCCTTGTTGTCAACTCACATTCTTGTGAACTTCTGACTGATTGCGAAATGTGATCTCAAGAAGATTCACCCTGCAAACTCTTTTTACAAAACCAAAATCTATCAGATTCTGAAGCGTTCCTTGTACGAAATTTCAAGTTAAATTTAAATTCTCCTTTGTTGTTTGTGGAATACATCACAAATTCTTGTTTTGAAAATTCAACCAGTTCCGGCGTACCACCACCGAGCGCCGCCAACTCTTTTTCTCTGCAGTTTTCCCATGATTTTCATTGGATTTTCTTCGTTTTTTCACCGTTGAATCATGTTTAAAAGCTCAAATTTGATAAATTGGAGATTCTTACCACCGAAGCTTGATTGTTTGACTGAGACATGTTGGAAATTGTTCGAAAAACTGTCGAGTACGTGGATTCTTTCGCAATATTTTCTTCAGGCTTCGGAGAAGCCTCACGAGTTGAGCACAGACTGTCCACTTTTATACCTCGTCGACGGCTTTTTACCGCATCCCCCCGAATCAACTTTCCATATGGCCAACTAACAAGAGCATTGCCGGCAACGACGACGTCCCCCAACCAAATGTTCCGCACCCGTTTTCACCCACTCTGACATTCTCTCGCTCCTTCTCTCTCACTCATCCTTGCTCGTCGAGTTTAACCTTTTTGTCGAGATATCCTTGGACGGGTTCTTGGTTTGAAATGCCAGGAAGCTCCCTATCTTGGTGGTATGAAGCAGGAATGTTGTTGACGTATCCATGCCACTGGTTCACGTTCATGGCAAGTTTAAATGCAAGAGTTGTGAACTTGAAAAATCAATGGCTTCCGAGTATTCATGTTTCAAAAATCAAAGAAAAATAGAGGATGATCATCGATAAGATTTTTAAAAAGTACAAGAATAAAGTTTGCGAAAATCCGTGGCTGAAAAACCCTTTGAAGATTTCTAAGAATAGCGAGATTTACCCGGGACCAAATGCACGTGCGGCCGGGGAAACGTCAGAAGGCGTTCGCAGAAGACTTGGGGAGGTGATGAAGAACCATTGAAATCGAAAGGCTTGAGCCATTGAAAACTGCAGGGGACGAGAAGGCAGCTGTGGATGACGCTTCGCTGTTGTCAACATTAGAAAGAAGCAGAAACGGCCGAGCTCTGATATATGCACACCAAAACAAAACATGAAACAGATGAGATCGTGCAAAGTGCAAGTGAAAAGTACAACGCATTTCTCCACGTTTTTCAACTTTTGACCCTCTTTAAGACCGTTGACAGACGACATGGAAGCTGGTTAGCAGTGGTAAATGCGATTGGTAAACAGGAGAACGATTGGATGTCAGCTGAAAAGTTTGGAGATTGAGAGACAAGTGGATAGAAAAGAAAAGCAGCAAACTAAGGTGAGTGAGTACGTACTGCGTACTGGTTAAGGTTTCTGAAGGCAAGTATATGCGTATAAAGGTATAAAACTATTTGTATTTGAGTATTATTTTCAAAGACGAATAATTTGACTTTGCAGTTCCGATCCAGTCCTGCCAGAATGGAAGTTGATAAGGAATCTGATGAAAAGAAGACTGGGGAGGTCAACAATGAAATGGGTGACCAACCTCCAAGAGTTGACACGCCTGATGGAGGCGGACCAGAAACTCCGACTCTGGGAAGTAGTGCAAGCGTGGTTGCTGAAGCCGTCGATGGGACTTCAGACGAAAAGCCGAGTTCAAGTGGTACAGCCATCAAGAAACGAGGGAGTAACCGGAGTCACAGGAACTACAGAAACAGTTTGGAAAACTTGGCCATGGCTTGCGCTGATGAAAGTGATGAAAGCGATGAGGACAAGGCATGTGTTGGATGTGGCAAACCTTCGGGAAAACGAAGAAGGTCGAACAATGAAGGTTCTGTGACACCGGAGTCAGAAAGTGCTGTAGCAAGACCTGAGATCCATGAAGAGCAATCTAATGGCAGTTTGGATGTGGCATTGGCTATTGGGCACGGATCGCCAGAAGACGGTGATGACGATGATGATCTTAGTAAGTAGATAATTGGAAAGTCATGAAAAGGAAATCTTAACTGATGACTTTGTTGTGTAGGTGACAGTTCATCATCGTCTTCAGATTGGAGAAGACTGCGAGCACCCGAAAGTTCCGAAAGCTCTGATTGTGTACTAGAGGACTTGGATGAGGATTACAGTGAGTACCAATTTCACGAGTGATACGCAATGAGTTAAATTTAGAGGTTTAAGTCATTAAAGTGTCAATATTATTTGATTTTGTAGCTGGAAACGATCAAGAAAATGGGGAGGAAACTAGTAATAAGAATGCAGCCACTCCGAAGAAAAGGAAGCCTGGGGTTGAAATACCTCAGGTATTGTTGAAACCTAAGCCTCAATACAACTGGTGTGGCCCTAAAGAGCTTTTCATGCGGGAGTTGGGATATGGATCAAAGAAGGAGATTCAGTCCGCACAGATCTTCCGGTCTGCATTCAACGGTTCTGTGTATTCCGTTGAACGATTAGAGCTGATGAGGAAACTTGATGGTCATCATGGATGCGTCAACTGTTTGAACTTCAATTATGCTGGTACAAAACTGGCGAGTGGTTCTGATGACCTTTTTATAAAGATTTGGAACTATGCTTCTGGCCAAGTCTTGTCATCTTTCCATTCTGGCCATCGTGCTAACGTCTTTCAAGTGAGAAATTAAGGGTTGAGACGAATCGTAATATTTTGGTGTGTCTGTGAGGTTGGTGACGGTCATGTTTATTTTTATACAGGCAAAGTTCATGCCACTCATAGGCCTAGAAGATACCAGAATTGTTTCATGCGCTAGAGACAATCAGATCAGATTATCAGAACTCAAGCCTGATGGTCAGGTATGGTGCTCTAAGAAGTTAGCTCAACATAAAGGAGCTGCTCACAAGTTGTCTATAAGCCCAGAATCTCCGCATGTGATAATGAGTGCTGGTGAAGATGGTTTCGTATTCAGCATTGACATCAGAGAGGACGACAAGTTTCAAAGGTAAGGTGCATCTGTACTAATGCTTCAGTTTCAGTGGTTGATCAATAAACTCTAATATCGTTGTGGATATTTTGCAGGCTGCTTCAAGTGAGGGATGATAGTGGAAAGAAAGTTCCCTTATACAGTATTCACCAGAATCCGATGAATTGCCACGAGTTCTGCGTAGCCGGAAGAGACCAGTATGTCCGTATTTACGACGCCAGGAAAGTGTCTTCCACAACCGCTTCTGCCAGTCAGAGTTGGCGTTCTGAAGCTGAAGCATCTGCCGAGGCTGTTACGAACGCGCAACATCCGGTGAAGAAGTTTTGTCCACATAGCATGGTCGAAAACAATCACAGACACAATGTTACCGCCGCAGTATACAGTTATAACGGAGAAGAACTCGTAGCAACATATAACGACGATAATATATACCTTTTCAACGCCACACATTCTGATGGAGCTGATTATATCAAGTCTTACGAGGGACATCGGAATAATTCGACAAGTAAATTTTGCATTGGAGACATTGATTGATGAACATGTTTATTGATGAAACTTTAATTATTCCCTTCCTGTTGTTGTAGTTAAAGGAATAAATTTCTTCGGGGACAAAAGTCAGTTTATCGTGTCCGGATCTGACTGTGGCCATGTATACCTGTGGGAAAAAGAGACTGAAAGCCTTGTGAATTTTCTGTTAGGTGACGAAAACGGAATCGTAAGTTAACGAGTATTATACATTGACAGCATTTCATTGTCGTATTCATTGATTTTGTAATTTTGTGTACTCATTCCAGGTTAACGTGTTAGAGCCACATCCGACTGCTCCCATTCTTGCCACAAGCGGGTTGGATGATGACGTCAAAATCTGGGTGCCAACAAAGGACACTGAACCAAACATTAAGCACACAAACTTTGATCTGGTGAAAACGCTAAATAACAACATCAAAGGACGGAAGGAGTCTCTAGAAAGTCTTCCAGATTCTATGGACGGTAGGATCTTCCAAGCTTTATGGCGTCATATCAGACTGCAACATCGACAAAGAGTAAGTTGTATAATATGGGAGGTCGCACATATAATTAGAGCTGCCAATCCTTAGTCTGTACATTCCATTTATTTTGATCTCCAGAGACGAAATGGGAATGCATCTGATGACGAATCGGACGACACAATCGATACTGATGTTGACGAGGAGGAAGAAATGGATGACGATAGAGGTTCGCCGCAAGGGATCGAATGCGTTATTTCGTGAGGATCTCACACCTTCAACTGTTACAATATCTTGTTAAAATTTATTCAGTTATGAGTTTAGCTGCCGGCTGCTGGTCATCAAAATTGAATCAGCTCCAGTAACCGAGTAGCTTGGATACACTTGACATTTGATCTGTAGAGTAACACTTGTTTAGTAAGTGCTACTTTAGGGTCATAGTGTAATTTTTATACTTGTATGATGCCTTAATCCTGTGCTAACGATTCTGGTCTTAACACGTACTTGTATTACTGTTTGTTGACTGGAATTAAAGGCTTTTCAAACAGAATTTGACGTCAGAGGCGGAATGAAGGTCATGCAATGGTAGAAGTAAGTTAATTGAGCAAAATCTGAAAAGACTATCGAAACACGTGCTTTCTCTGGCCCACATATTTACTATACTTCTAGTCTTGTTTCCAGCGACAGAGTAGGCAATAAAGGCGGTCGACACCGTTAGTACCAGTCAGCGACATCTCCGGTAGAGTTGAATCGATACCATATCTTTGGATCGCGATACTTTGTTCAGGAAATGCGTACATGTACAGAAACCTTGGTTGCCATGCTATATGAGTCCTCGTTTGGGAATACAATAGTAAGCTACTGGGTGACACTAAGTAAGTGTTCATGGCCTTAAAGCGAATGACAAAGGACTTGAGGTTAAAAAAGGCACCTTCGGTATGGAGTAGCAAAACCTTGGATTTCAAAACGCTTTCAGCATGGTAAGTGGTGTTTGAAACATGCAATCTTTAGTAATTAATTCTGTACCTTTCATGGTTTTTAGGACGAAATTCCTGCCGAAACGAGACTTCAGAGCGAAATCGCTGCCTTGAGATACAAGAATGAAAGGCTGACTACAGATGTAAGAATTCGTGAAAACATTTTAGGTACAAACTGCTGAAATTTTAAAGCTAACTGGTTTTTCATAATTGTAGATTAGAGAACTTGAAGCAAAATTAAAGTCTAAAGAGCACACCACGTCTACCCAAAACAATGAAATTGACAGCCTCAAGGAAAATATCGCCAGACTTCATGCCATCAACAACTCGTTGCAGAAGAAGTTACAAGAAGTTGAAGAACGAGAACGAACTCTGGTGATAGTTACTTCGAAAAATGAGAGTGAAATCCAGAAAGGGAAGAAGGAGAATCAGCATTTTCAGGATCGAATTGCGGATCTTGAAAGCCAATTGCGGTACGTGTGAATCATTCCAGGTTTTAAAAGTACACTATTAGAAAGGGATTTGAGTTATTTTTGATAACCCAATTTTCCGTTGTTGTCCAGGTCCTTGATTATAGACCGCGAGGCCTCAGATCAAGCAAAAGAAAATGCTCAGCGGAGCTTGGCAGAGTTCTGCCGAAAATTGGCATCCGCAATCGACTTTCAGGATGACCCGAAGCCTGAAATGCTTTTGAAGAGAATATATGACACATATCAAGTAACCATCAACGAATTTTCTAAACATTGCTGTTCTGATTTCTGATTCAACGATTTTCGACCTTCTTTGTTCCAGGAAAACGCTAGATACAAACTTAAGAGTGCCTCGCTAAAGCAATCGCTGGAGTCTTTTGAGAATGAATCCAAGCTCAATGTTGACATCATCAACCGACTCAACAACGAAAAAGATTCTTTAAACCAGCAAGTCATTACGAATCTGACGACAATAGACCTTCTGAAAAGGGTAAATATTTTCAGGATGACGACTCTCGGTTGAATGAAGTCGCTGCAGACTCAGACTGTAAAATTTACTAATCTATTCTTCATTGTCTCAAGGAAAAAGACAACCTACAAGCTGAAAAATCCTACCTCCAGACTGAGGTTGATGGGTTCAGAGAGAAAACCGCAATCGCTAGTAGAACGATGACGAACTTGAACGAACACAATCGAAATCTTGATCACCAACTCATGGTCTTACGTGGTACGTGCGACAACGATTTCACTAAAACTCATCAATTGACAATCTTTTCCCGTAAACTGACTCATGCTTTGAATGCCTAGAAAACTTATCAACTGTCGAAGAAAAGGCCTCAAGACTGGAAAAAGATCTGAAAAACTTCCAAGAATCTGTCGCCATCCAGCTTTCAACTGGTTCACGGATGGTTGATGCTACTCCAATGGGAATACGGGAGCGCATCAAAGACATGCAGATTGAAGTCAAAGAAAAACAGGTGTCCAATGACCAACTTCGGGAGAAGGTTGGCAGGCTCCATGAGACAGTGGAACGGCTAGAGCGTATGCTCGGCGAAACGAAGCACAAGCATGAAGAAACTGTGGGCGAGAAGTTGACTATCAACAAGCGGTTAAACGACATGGAGTCTCAAGTGACGACGCTGGAGGTTTTAAACGAAGGACTGAGGAAAGATAAGAATAGGGTAAGCTTCAGGCTCTTTGTAAAAACGTTTTGTAAAGCGGAGCAACAACATTTTCGTTTTGTGTTACAGTACATGCAGTTTATGGAACAGCTTGGAAGCATCATGGGACTGGACGAAGTGTCCAAAGAACTCGGATTTGACCTGCAAACTGACGCCGTTCTTGCTAGAGCTGAGCAGCTGGCGAAGCTTGAGGGAGACCGCCTGGCAGACAAAGTAAGGAAGTCGACCAGCCACGATTTTGATGGTGGTGGGGGAGGTGGCTATCGCTTGATTGCAACCGATTTGGTATTTACTGTAGAACTAAACCTTGTAAATGTACTCGATTCTGTCTGAGCTTGTATCGTAATGTTTCGTGTGTTTTGTCTGTGACTGCTGCGGGTAACCTTGACATTTAACTTTGCCCTTGTTGATTTTGCATGGACCAACTTAAAATCTACTAAATCCAACTTTGCAGACAGCAACAGTATACCAGCTTCAACGAAGACTTCGAACGATCAAAGAGCAGGTTGAAAAGAAAGACTTGCACATTGACATGCTCAGGAAGAAGATCATGTTACTGGAGGAAAGCGTCAAAACAAGGGGATCTCTAGAACTTGAAAGGGATGAAGCATGTGCCAGAGCAAAGAAGCAAATGAAGCAGTTGGAAAGATTGGATTTGGATCTTCGAGAAAGTCGGGTGGCTATCAAGGACCTGAAGTCTCAATTAGCTGATGCTGCAGAATATAAAGTCAGTTAATTTCCGCATTTCTATGTTTTACGTAAGCTAAAAGTGCAATAAGATTATTTTGATTAACAGATCATAGCTTTGGAGCGAGCGCGTAAAATCGAAGAACTGGAGAAGAAGCTAAATGACCTAGAGCTGCTACGGATCAAATACAACCGGAAGGTGATATTTCTGAAGGATGAAATCAAGACGAACAGGGAGAATTGCATGGCTGAGCGAGATTTAGGTGATCAGGCTTTTCAGCAAGTGAATCGGGATTTGCAAACCGCGAGGAAGAATCTGCTAGAAGCGCAAAAACGAGAAAATCAGGTACTGATTGGCACAAAAGTTTTCAAAATTATGGGATATTCCATACGTACAGCTTCTTGTTGGCTATCTTTTAGCTACTGAATTTACGAAACATGATTGGCAAGATCTTGGGAATCGACTGGTCTTCGACGGGAGTGCCAGATTATGAACTGATAGCGAAGCTTGAAAAGGTCGTACAAACGAACCGGGAATTCGCTCAAGTCTCACGCAAGCTATCGGATAACATTAAGATGATACCTCGAGGAGACTCGCCCAATCGGGATCGAGACCGTTCTGACAGCCTTGACGATTTTCATTATGGTACTAACAAGCATAATCTATAGATGTGTCAATTTAGCTAATTCATTGCAACTATACTTTAGTTAGATGTGCTTTAAGTACTGCAAACGTTGGGTTTCTTCAGTGATAAGGGCCGCTGCTTAAAGTAATCGAGATTACGTATTTATGTCGGTGTTCAGACGCTTCGACCCACAATTGAACTAAAAGTGTAACAGTAACGAAACTACACGCTACTATCTAAATCTATCACTACTTGTAGATGTGACAAATAGCATTAACTAAATGTATTCAAAGTCGAATAAAAATCTTGAGTACAACTGTTTGACTATAGACCATCGATGGTCTAACGTTAAAAGCTTAGGGTATAGGATACATAATGTGGCATATGTATCTCAGCGACTATTTTGTCAGCTAGATCAGTTGTACGTAAGTTAAAGCTTACGTTACAATCACTAAGGATTTTAGGGACATCTACAATACCGTATAAATCTACGAGTAATCTAGGATCACAGTCCAACCGTCGGCTTAATTAGTGACAATCTGCAAGGTCCCAGGAGACTCTGGGCAGCCATCCGCGGTCATAATTGACCCATGCGGAGATGGAGTCATCATCGGAGGCATCATACTTGAGTGCGGTGGATATCCATGGCCGTGATGCTGGAAACTGAATCCATGTTGCTGCAGCGATGCGACCGTCGGCGTGCGCATTCCATCACAAAGTTGACTAGCAGGGTTGCTGCGCTTCTCTTTCTGGCGTCTAAAACCGAGAAGGGGGCATACTTACAATTCTATTCTCTATAGTTATGTGCAATTACTGAATATAACTTCGTGTGGGTTGACGCTCACCTGTTACAAAACCAGACCCGAATAACTTCTTTATCCATCCTCAAAGATTCAGCCAGCACAACAATATCATCAGACGTGGGCTTCTGACTTTCTTGAAAATGTCTTTCCAGAGCCATTCTGACTGTAGTCTCAATAGAAGTCCGCTTCTTGCGACGTTTAGAAATGACATCACCTTGTACAGCAGGCTTGGTCTCAGAACTGGGATCCTTCAATGCGTTATCAGCATCTTGCAGCCACTTTTTCAGCATAGGCATCAACTTGCACATGTTTTTGTACGACAGATTCAGAGCTTCAAATCTGGAGATGGTAGTTTGAGAGAAATCATTTCCGTACGCTTTTCCCATGGCAGCTCCAACATCTCCTTGCGTGAAGCCTACACAGAGAATGAAGATCATTAGAACTACACGGTACTACTAATCAACGCCGTAATTCTGAAACGAATAATAGAAAATAATTTTACCAAGCTTGATTCTGCGGTATTTGAAGACCTTAGCGAAGTCCTCCAACTCATCCAGGGTAATCGTATCATCGTAGGGCCATTGGGCAGCCTGCTGCTTCGCATTCTTGCTTGCGGAACCACCAGACTGACGAGAAGGAGCTGGAGTACCAGCCAAGGAAGGGGGAGGCGCTAGTGGTGGATACTGCTGCTGTTGCTGAGCTCGATACATGTCTGGGGGATGCATCAGCGGCGGCATCTGAGCTGAAGTATGCATCCCAGAATGGTTCGGCAGAGGGCTCTGTATAGCTCCAGCGTTGTACCGCAAGTTGGTGTAAGCTGGCGAATCGTACTTGGCTGGCAAGGGGTAGCTTGGAGGTCCTTGCTGAGACATGTGCTGTTGTTGATGGTGGTGATAATGCCCGTACATGGTAGCAGCGTTCTTGTGGATAGCCATAGAATGGGTCTGCTCCAGTCCACTGGAGTTCAAGCCCAAATGATGGTTGACTTGCAGGTCTCCTCCGCCATGCTGAACGCTGCCCAACATAGGAGGCATGTGCTGTAATAGTCGTAATCACATCAAAATTGAAATCATGAAAATTGGATCAAATATGGATTACATCTGCGAATCTTCGTATAATTTCATTTCTACTCACATGATTCATGTACTGTTCCATTGTAAAATTGTGATGATGGGCAGCCATTGCTGCAGACCGGTGATAGCGTATTTGGTCAACAGGACGGGCACAATTATATGTCTGTCAACAAAAACAAAAAACAAGGCGTTAATTAATTTGCGAAGGAAACAATGGCCAAATTTCACTGTTTGGCAAAAATCTCACATATCTCGTTCAAACGACTATTAGTAGTAAAATCATTCCAGGCAATGCATACACAAATATTATACAGAGTTGGAGAAATTAGACTTACAATCACACCACATTTAGCACACAATTAACAAATTTTGGGAATGAATTCTGCCTAGCAAATTCTTCAATCCGGATTCCGAATACTTTCACACAAAAATTCTCACGTTGACACAGCTATCTATAAGTTGATGGTGCGAATACTAGACTGCATTTGAACTGCGGACCGATATTACCAACATTCCTTAACAGCATTGTCCTTGTCCTGCCTTCCAAGCAAACTCTCAGGTCACAGCTTTAGCGTCTTTTAGCCCGTGCAGCTTCTTCAAGATTACACTACTAGTGCAACAGTCTCCTAAATCCACTTTTACACCAAAGTTACCACAGTTTTAGCCAACACCTGTTTATGTTCAACATCAGCAGCTTTTACAAGATCCGTATTGTAAAATACAACTTTATAGCGAATGTGATTTAGCTATTGTACAGAATTTTGCATAAAATTCATCGAGGAGTTTCACGCAAAAATTGCGTGCGATCCATCATTGCAGAAGAAGTGAATTTACCAAAAGAAAGTCTTCAGACAGCCACTAAACGGCAGTTACGCAACGATTGTAGACACAAGTTACAAGCCAGCTATTGCCGTCAGGCTATGTTAGAATGGTGCTTCTAGAGCTCAGCATTCCGGATTCCGACCCCCAGCCAGCCCCAACTAATTGCCCAACCCAGACTAAAGAAAACTAGAAGAATCTTACAGCTCGTCTATGATGGTCTAGTGGCAAGTGCTGAATTCCAATTCAAATGCATGTATCATTTCCAGAGCTCAACATGTATTCTGCTATTTCTCTGACACTTTTGCCTGGAGCTTCAGAACCGTAATACGAAGGACTGAAAAGAGAAGAAGCTATTAAATATTAGAAACTAGAAGCTACTCGGGAATATTCTATCTGTTGAAACGTTCGAGAAAACCTGTTGAACATGTACCTGCACTACAAATTAACCTGATGGCTTCTCCAGCAACTGAAACCAGGTTCTAGACAGACACCCTCACTATTACATTTACATCGATCGTTTAAGTTCTCAAAAGAAGTATCGAACTTCAAGTATCGGTGTCCGCATCGGCGCTCTAACGAAGACGAAACGAATGCTGGGAACACATAAAAAATATCGTAAATGCAGGCACAATATGATATGAAAACGATCTGTGATCCTTTGGTCATACCTGGAACACCACACTCAAGCTAGAAACCTGGCAGCTAATCAGCAAGACCACCGACCACCCATGAAAGCAAAGCAACAATTACGTACAGACTCAGACATATTACCAAAAAATTACAGATCCAACAAGAGAAAACTTTTAAAAATCCGAAAGAAACACTAATTCTGTTCTGTCCATACCCGCTGAATCACCGTTCCGGGATAATCTGCGACTCTGACATACACGCCGTTCATCGTTGATTTTGATTTCGGAATCGAGAATTATGGGTGGTTTGATGACTTTAAAGCGTGCTTGTTCGCTGCGTCTTGAATCTTTGAACTTTAAGGTGAAGGCTAGGCTGTAATTAATGCGTTACTCTGATCAGGTCCTGAAGTCGTCGAAGGTTTAGCAGGAAGGACTGAGGACTGGTCTTTCAATTGGATTCTGTCGCCAGAAAAGAATGTCGTCAAGATCCCACCGATTGATCACTACACAAAGAAAGAAGAATTGGATCCAAATTTATTAAAATTTCAGCTCAGATAAGCGTGTCAAAGATGAAAGACTATAAAATGCACTTTTCTCTTACCTAATCGATTCTAAATGATCAATGCAAAAACAGTTTGATCAAACACAATCAAATTTCAAATTGATTTCCCTCTTTCACAAATATTACTTCAAAGGCAAAATTCTCCGAGTGGTTTGAGAACAAGAACGTCGTCGGTTGATGGGCGGAGTGAATGGGTGGGTGCATGTTTGCTGCCTCCTGCGAGACATCGAGTAAATTTTCATTGTTAGATGCCCGGCTCCCATGGTTAAGCGTGGGGTTGAGTGCGCTACTAGGAGCGGATAGAGTCATCGAGTGATTTTTGCAAGAATTTGAATTTACTGTAGGCGGTTTTGACTGCCAAATGCGTATGTACATTTGCAGTTAGATGATCAAAACAATAGGGCATCAATTTCAGCCCTATTTCTAATATATATGGACTGATTGTGAATGATTGAATTCGATAGCATGAATGAATGCGACGGAATTAACTAAAATCGAAGCTAAGCCGAGAATTCGAAACTTGAGTTTAGCCTTTAATGATTAAATCCATTATTTGCACATTCAGTTGTTCCTTAAGAATATCTTGGTTTAAATTAAAAATCTGTTAACCGGGTTCGTAAAAAAGTAACGATTCTGTCACTCACACACCGAGGCGGTTCCATCACAAAAATGTCCTCTCTTTTTACAAATCTATTTACATTACAAAACATACGCTGGATCGGAAATAACAGAATCGAATTTGCCAACGGGATATTTACAAACGTTAGAGTAGAGGTCAATCTTTGAACAAGTTTGAAAAGTTTGCGGATTCTGAGATCGTCAGGAGAAGTGCATGCGAGGAGACTACAACTTATTAATACTTTTTACAATCATCAGACACACAAGACCAACCAACCTCCAGCGTCAATTCAATACAATTCAGAATTTTCAGACTATCAATACCTTCATGTACAGAGTTTTACTATCATTAGAGTTAACACCACCGGATTGAAAGTTGGACTGGATTGCCCAACTTTCAAACGTTTTTGTTGATTAGTATACAGTAGGAACTTTGTCTCTTGTTTCTTCTCTCTAGAATCCCATAGTTTAGATTTTACCAGCTGTGTCGTTTACACTACACGTTACATTACACTAAAACTAACGGGCTAACACCGATTTTTGATTGGACTGTCATTAGACACGCCAGCGGTATAGAATAACTTACTACCAGACAGTGCTTATACAGCGCACCCTGTTAATTTTGAAACAAGTAATCATAGACACACAGATCCATGCTTTCCTGAGTACAAAACATATCTTATCGGGGCATTAAAGAATAACTTGGCATATTGCTACTAGTATTAATCTACATATATCGGTATTGTACTTTGAGAGCATCTCTTACGAGTTAATCTGAAAACCGTACAAGGTTTACATTGAATATTATATATTGATTATGTGTGATATCATTTAGAATACGTCTAGATCCTGCATTTAGCGATACTGATTCTTAACATGTCAAGTCTATCATTCCGACTTAATTGTAGATGGTGGGGAGGTGGGCGACGGAGACGAGAAGCTGGTAACTAGGGACAACGGACCTCCAGGTGAATCTAACATGCCACCGAAGAGTCGCTGATGATGTGGGCTTGGACTTCCGGGACTGTGCATTGGCGAACTTCCCATGGCAGTGCTTGGAGGGTTGATTCGTTTCTCCTTTTGGCGCCTGCTCCGAGGATA
>JAQGBJ010002134.1:0-18100 GCA_034698345.1 Sphaeridia pumilis
ATAAAAATCAAATGGTTCATTACACTTGCCATAAGAAGTACATGGAATGTTTTGACACTTGTCATGTTTCCAAACTTGTATTTTCTCGTACTTGCTCAAGTTCCTGTAAGCTGAGAAGGGCTCTCAAGCTCAAAGATTATCCCTTTTTCGAACCTCCTTCCCCGTCCATTTTACACTACAGGATCAAATTGCAAAAGAGGGAAACCTTCAAAAAGAAATATATACAAATCAATCAATGCCTTCTTCAAGTCACAAAGTCAGAAAGCCGTTCATACCTATGCAAGATTAAGGACAGCAGCCGTAGTTGAAGCCTTGAAGGAATCGGATTAGTTGCTCGCTCAAGTAGTGACCTCAGGTCTTCCTTCATTCACTGTAATGAGATCCTGAGCTGTAAAGCGGGATTACAAGGTTCACAACAATTATTCAAAAGTCATTAAGCTCACACCTGTGATTTTCGCAAGTCGTCTTTTCCGGTCGATATATAACTGTCCGTTGAAGCTTTCTGAAAGTTAAAAGTCTAATGAATTGGCGTTTAGTCCTTCTTACATCTCACGTTAGCAATGTAGCCAAATCGCCTCTTTGTTCATCACGTTTCCCCTGTACTTTCCTCATTTACAGACAAATAACATAATCCTATTAAACGATCATGGTGGTAAGTGGCGGGATGATACGGGCTTTTACGACATTCATCAATGACTCGGGCCTATAGTACAAATTGCTGGATTTTTGAACGATAGCAGTATCTTGCAGGCTGTAAGGAACAAAAGAAAAAGCAAAAGTTTATGACGACATATTACATACTGTATAAGTATACGCCACACTACATACACGATTGTCCCGGGATATTTCAAGTACGTGACTTTGGCGGGTTTCAAGTCCTTAAGGAGTTAATACGTTTGAAAATGGTCCAGACTCTGGACGGAGGGAGGCTTGGGCTTGAGTGACCAAAGAACGCGGACCTTGAACGAAATTGATCATCACATTCAACACGTCTTTTATTGAGACACTGACTTGAGAGAGAGAACTTACGTTTATCGTATTAGTACAGTACTAATAAAAATTGAGTATTTTAGACTTTTTCTTCTAACAACGAAGGTCCAAAGGGGTAGTCTTGACATTAGGTCACCACATCACAAATCTTGCAATTACTATAACATTACAACAACGTCTGTACTACAGGATACAACAATTTGACTTGTTCAGCTCCCTTGATCGGCAACCGATTCCGCATGAAATAAACGACAAGTTGTGGTACCGACGGAAACTCTTGATCGCCCAAAGAAAACGTTCCGTACGAGTTGGGTTCGATCCGAATATGGATGATGCCTCTGGAACACCTGGAATCATTTCAAAGAAGCATAATGAGTCTCACGTAACCTTGGGAAATCAACATTAAGTACCGGAAAATCTAAAACTTACTTCAAGCTCAATGAATACTGGTTGAAATTGTACGTCTGGCAATTCCTGACCAAAAACGACCCTTCACAGCAACTCCCTCTCAAGATATGTTCTGCTTCAACCCTTGTAATCGCTCCAAAAAACCAGTCTTGAAATTCCAAATCCAAATTCGGATCGAACGGGATTCGGCGCCATACTTTTGGAGTCGGTTCTTCAAAATCCAGATACACGGTGTTCCGAATGTTTACATTGGTGACGGGACGATTTTTCTGATCTTGCACGTAATTTTCCTCCTGGGCGAGATGCCCTTGGTTCGCCCGCTCGATGTTCTTGGCTCCCGTTTCCGCGGGAAATCCACCAGTGTTTACCGTTTTCAAAGGAATTTTCAAATCTAAATGACCCCTGTCAACATTGGTTTTTCCGGGTAATAACAGCGAATCGACACTCGTATTAATCTCGGCTTCTTCTAAATCTAATCTAGCAATATCTGAGTTTGCCAAGGTACAAAACAATTCTCCTGGATGACGTCGACTTGGAAGTGGCGGTGTTGCAGTGGAATCTAGTGAAATTCCAGAATCTACTAATCTAGCTAATTTTCTACGTAATTTTGGCATTTCCCAAGGAACATTTGTCAGTTCGTAAGCTGCCATGAAATCAAAGGTACGTTCTGTCTTGGTGTTTGGAGAAGCTGTCATTGTTGACATGCTGTTATTGATCTGTTTGTCTATTTCAGGTTGTTGTTGTTGTTGCTGCTGATTGAATGATAGTGAAAATGGTGGATCTAATGGACTTTTGTCGACAATTGGAGATAGAGTCGATACAGTGGACACAACTTTCTCGTGTTGTTTATATGCGAGGGTGCGGTCGAGACGAGTTCGGAAAGACGATGATGCGGTCATGATGCCAGTCTTGGACTTTTGGAGGTGGAGATCTTCACTTCGAGCGGAATCGAAGGATTCTAGAGAACTTATGGAAGCGCCTTTGGTTACGGTGGGGTTGGACGTTGAAGACGAAGAGGGGATTGTGGTAACGTCGTCGCTGAATGAAGTCTGAAGTGCGTACCGTTTCGTCCTTAACGGTGCTGACATGGGCGGATCTGTAAGCAAAACATCTCTATGAATGATTATGAAATAGAAATTGAATGCGTTCATTTTAATTGTGCTAACCAGCATTTGGGGATATTCGCAGACTTGTATCCTTCACTGGACTAGCTTCAGGCTTTTGGTCAAGATTGAGCTCAGTACTTGCTTTGGAATCCGGGTTGTCTTCATTGAAGCAGCGGTAGAACGACGGTGACATGCCCTCAACGGCCAAGAGCAAAGTGTCAGCATCTGGGGACGGAAGTCTTAGGGATCCGGGATCACAGACTGAAGGAAGAAACGCCGTTTCGTATCGCTTCCGAGCCATTGTCGTCGCTCGCACACCTGCAATTAAAGTACATGATCGAATTGAAACTTTTGGTTTTGGAAGACGGCATTTGGAGAAGATCAACCGGTATCGTTTGTGGTCGAAGTATAATGCGAGTGTAGCATGCAAACCGATTACGACAAAGGCCACAAAAGTTTCGGTCCGAAACTGTCTCCGGACCACCATCAAGATCAAATATGCATTAATTGTTTCTTCTAGTAAACCATCGCCCTAGGCAGAAGGCCTCGACATTTTAAAAGCTATTACGCTTAATGGGCTTACGAGCGACCGGAAGAAGACAAAGAAGATGTAAAAGCCATCAAACTGTTAAGCTGAATGGATAGTGGTGGTAGCCGTAGCGTTCGGATACTCGGGAAAGAAAAGCTAAAGCTCGGGATATTAATTTCCCTGGAACAACCTACTTGTCTGCTAGGTAATTGATAAATGTTTAATGTGGCCCAAAGTAATGGGCCTGTTTTCCCAATTTTCTCTCTGTGTCTCTCCTCCACCATTGGAATTCAAAGGAGAAGGAGCCAAAGTTTATAAAGTATTCATATCGATTATACCATGATCTTGTTTGTGCAGGCTGGATAATTTGAACAAGAATTCACGGGAAAGCGAACAAGCACGCAACTTTTGGCCGGACGGAAGAATGCTCCACAAGAAACTTTTGTGAAAACAAGAAAGCTTGTCAACAAATGGATCCAATATCAAAAGGCTTTGGTACGGCTCCTATCTTGGGTTATCTTTAGTAGTTGATTGATAATAAGTGGCGTAATACCAAAGAAGCGTGACCGACTCTGAAAAACTAATTTCCTTCCTTCTCAAACTTGGGTTTATTTCAGACCACGTTGATGAAACTTGGGAAACTTGTGAATTAGTTTTGGCTCTCCTGGAAAGCCGGCAGATTCTAGAATACTAAGACCACCAGCGAAATCTAATTTGCAACTCTAATTCCGTCGGCTTCCAGTATGTATAACAACATACATACTGGTTTTTGGATCCTAAGTCTACCTGTGAATGAACAGCCAGAAGCCAAGCTTACTAACTCAACTGAGGAAGCAACGTGTGTCCATGACAAGATAGCGTGAGGAATCTACTAGACACGCTTGATTAGCTCTATCCAAGTCAAACGCAATCTTCCAGCAACGCTCTCTTTCCTTGAAGCTTGCTTTCACTTTGAATGGCGCTCTGCCAAAATTTTCTCCAGCACCATTACTGCTGACCTTGGACACAATCTTTGGTACGGAAGACTGAATATTTATAACTGACGTTCCTAAATCGATTCCCACGATAATATCTTTTCTGCCTTCAGCATCTGAAGATATTCAAGAGTACAACTGGGGATTCTGCACAACTTGGTGGTACGTATCGTGGGCATTTGAACTACAAAACTTATGAATCATAAAGTAAACTACTCAATTGCAAATAATATTCATTTACCTTATTAGCAGATGACGTCATCCGATGAATCACAGCGATGATTCACTATCCAACAGACCTCAAATAAGAAAGGGTCGTCCCCACAGCTGATTACACTACTGCACTCGTATACTACTTTCCTCGATATTTCTTGGTGAGTCAAACATCCTAAACTATCACGAAATCTATTAATTTCTCAGACTTGACTATGATATGCTGCTATGTTTGCTACTTTTCTTCTAGGGCTTTTTAAGCAGATAATCACTAATTTCTAAAGCGTTAGGATGCTGCGACAGGAGATGAACTAGCGAGCAAGAGCTTCTCATCCCTGAGTGAAATCATCGGCGTGTTTCTGACTGACTACTACTGCCGCTGCTGCTGTTTCTCCGCCGCTCTCTCCGGGTATTCTGCGGATGCGGGAACGTGCCGAAATAATCTCTGTGTTGGTCGTCGTCGTCGTGCCGGGAAAGGCTGCTGGAGAAGATGTGAAATAAATTGTGATGTGCATATGTATACAGAAATAGAGCCAACTAGAAGACTGCAGTATATCCATCCAAGCTTGGAAAAACCGAACAAGAAGAAGCCTTATAGATAAATACACATCGGGATGAGTGGGGAAAGTAGAGAAAGAAGAAAGCGTCGAGCATGAGCATCATGGTCATCATCATATTTCGTTATGTATCCGCCTGCCTTTGTGAACCCGTTTTGCTGCATTGCTCGTTTGGCTCTCCTTCACTCTACTACTCAAATGATCCCTTATGAAGAGGCGAAAATTTTACCCGGGTGATGAGTCACGCTAGTGCACGGTTCCCTGCTGTCTCCATTCACATTGTTCGACGAGGGACTCGGATAGAGGCAGAGGGGAAATCATTTTGAACGTATGCCAGCAGTCGTTTATATGATATGGTCTTGTACTGTACAAAAGAAAAGCAGACGACTTTTCAAGTATCGGGTGGAACGAGAAGCGGAAAGTGTTTGGGTTACAGGGACAATTGAGAAGAAGCCATGTCAGCACTTGCAGTGCTTTCAAGAACAAATTGGCTGAGCGTGTACTAACATACACGGACTAGACAAGGCTTTTGCGGGTAGACAATCCATCGTTTCTAAAGGGCGACCAGAGTGAATGGTGTGTGAAATATAAAATGCTGAGGGTGCAAAAGGTTGAAAGGAGTTGAAAAGGAAAGAGGAAATGTGAAATGTGAAATGATTTCTTATTGACGTAGAATGTGGGAAAGAAATTGCATTTCTTAAGAAAGCAATAGACCGAGATGGATTGAAAGATCAAGGAATCAAAAGAGAAAAAGTGTGAAATGGATGTAGTGAAGATGTCATGATTGATTAGGGAGAAATCAAGAGGAAGAAGAAAGCATTTGGCAAATGTACTTTTGAGATCAGATACTATTTGTCTTTTTTTCTTTAGATTGGAATTGAAGACTTCAGTTGACTGACTGAATAGTCATGAATATTTTCACTAAGAAACCAAAGTTCAAAAATAAGAGCCCAAAATAACAGATTGGCTCAAGGATTCCAGGAATCTAAAAATCGCTAAAGCTTACGGCGAAGAGCAAAACGTAAACAGAGAAGCGGTCCATGAGGGGCCATCTACTGGATCACTTGGAACCGCAAAAGTTCAAATAAGGAGGCGAGCGGGAAATCCGTGTCCGTATGATTTCCATTCCTCAGGAAGAGAGATGATAAACAAAGCAATTCCTATCAGCATATATTTGGATTGCGTGTGTTGTGCCTGTAATAATTTAATTGTGCAATCGTGCACCACAATTAACTCAACTTTAATTTTTAAGATAGTAGCCTGCTTAAGTTTTAGTTGTGCTGAGGATATAAGGCGTATTCGTTAGCTAAATTGTAGAACAAATACATCTTCAATCCAGGTCAAATCTGTGTTCAAGATTTGAAGACACCGCGTTTGACGGAACTCGGAACCAATTCCGGTATTTGGAGATTTTTTCCGAGCAGGTAAGTCATTTGGGGTAGACTCGTGATTAAAAATAGTTAATGCTGTCTGTGGGTACGATATTAATATTGATGTTTATCTTTCAAGGACACTGCGGCTTTAAGTATCCAGGGGCGTTGGTTCATCTGAAGTTTTGAAGAGGACGGTCAACTTTAGATTTAGAACGCACAGGTGAGTATCGTTCTGGTCATGAATGATACTGTAAGGTGTCTGATGAATGGAATTAAAATGTTTACATCAATTTGCAGGACCTGAATACCTCATTGCCTTCACCATGAACAACAATTGGAGAATGAATGGCCTTGATGGGCCTAACAAAATTGACATGAAAGTTCCTGATCGTATAGTTTTGAGAGGTGAGGAGCTAGAGTTCATTATTCTGGCAAGTCATTTTGGCCCATTTCAAGAAAAGGAGTGATACAAGAATTGTTCCCAAAATTTAATTGAACTGAACGTGGGCTGATACTGGAATGTTTCTGTATTTAGGTCACGACCAGCACGTCGGAACTACTGCACTACCTAGAGAATTACAATTGGAATCTTCGGTGATTCCAAATGGACCTGATCCAGTAATTGTTAAGATGCAGGTATGTGTCGTTCATTTGCAGATCGATGCAGGTGTGGAGAAATCAAAAGACTTATGTTGGTGCTGCTTTGTATCCAAACAGACACCACCTCGGTCGATCACATTGCGGGAAGACTACAATCGAATAAAATCAAACTCGACTAGTAGCCACAATGTATCTGAAGGAGAGGACGATACTCTGATGGTGGACGACAACTACGTAGCTCACATGGGAAACAATGCAATGATGTCAAGAAATTCTCCATTGAGCCCTTTGAGAAATGATTATGGTTATGGGGATGTTGGTACACCAGTCAATATTAGGTAGCTGACTCTGCCAATTTTGAACGCGAAACCTGTATTGAATATACTTGGCTAACCCCAATGATTTTGGGACTTGCAGGGGACATGATGCCAATGCTTTGGCTCCTTACGACGAAGAAGTTGAACATTTGAGGGATCAAATGGGGCGGTTGAACCGCCGCGTTTTGACCTTGGAAGAAGAAATGAACGACAGGAAAGAAAAGGAGAGATACATTGTCATTGCTGGAATCTTGTATGCTGCGATTCATGCCGTTTCCTGGTTGTTTCGAAGTAGCAACCAGCGTTAGATGTGAATCCGATCACAAGTGGCATATATCCGTACAGTCAAATGTGCTTGGCATCATACATCATACTCCGTAAGAACATCCAGATTTGTTGGTAGATATTCCTTATTTGCAGGTTTGTAAGCTCGTTTTCGATTGTAGTCAGCAATCCTTTAGTACAGGAGCATAGTTTTACGTGGCTTCATAGCCTTCTTGATGAATTCACTTGAAATCGTGCTGAAGAATTTTGAAATGAGTTCGCTCAACGGTGATAGAGTAGAGGCTTACTTACATCCATTCACCTGAATGTAATAGAACTGAGAATTACGTAAGAAATCGTGGTATTTCATTTCATGACTGTTTTTGTTAGTATGCTCCAATAAATGCGCTCTCAACTCCGCATTAAAATCGTTTGGAAAGAAAACAGACTATTTAATCGAACACCGCAAATTCATTTTCTACACGTAAAAATGCGTTGTCACAATTTCAAACGTTCAGAACACACTTGACATTCAACAATCATTCCACAATTCATCATACTTTTAGTTCTTCTTCTTCACAGCCTTCTTTTTATCCGAATCTCCACCCCCAAAGAATGAAGTCAGCATTTCAGACATCTCAGGCATTTCATACTTAGGCAGCTGAACATTTTCCATCTCACGACGAGTTTCTGGATCAGACATCATCTTGGGCAAGACGACGATAAGGATGAGCGGAAGTACCATCATCAGGACCATTGGGCTCATCAGAACGTCAGTTACCCTCCATTGTTCACGGGTTTGGAAATACTTGAAAGCGCCGGTGGCGGTCAGCCTTAGCGGGTATGGCAAATGACTAACTTGACTAGGTTGGAGATGATTCACTTTTCTTGCTCGAATTTTTCCCTTGGAAGTAATGTCCACCCTTGCAGCTTCGTACTGCAATTGAGGATGAATAATTTCGACGATATGAGATCCAGCAGCAACACCTGCAAATTAACCAGCCAGCTGTGTTTAGGCCTTCATCTTACTGTGATTCAGAATTGATATTTTCGCAATCATACCTGTAACTGCGAATGTTCCGTCATCTTTAACAAAACCTATGTATTCTCCACCGTTGACCAGAACTTGGGCATGACTGAGCCATTCGGTCGTCGGCTTTTTACCGGGAATAACCACTTTTCCTTCGATTGAATGCCATAGTGGACTTGAAGTGGAGGTTGGCGTTGAATGCGAAGCAGGAGATTCTTCTGGAGCGGCTGAAGTCTCTCGTTGCCCGGATTCCGCGGATGCTGCGAATACCGTAGCAATTAACACGAATAATGTTCGGAGTCGAGCCATTGTTTGGGCACAACCGGAACTTGACACTGAAAAACAGGAACCAAATAATAAATATTGAAAAACTGCAACCTTAGGGGATTTTCATGTGTTTTTCAAATTAAGCTATGTACCTTGTATCAGGATTTCAGATCCAACTCAACTCATAAAACCGCAGTTAACAAACACGAATTTCTATGAAAACTTGAAATTATTCCGTCACTCAGGCAGAATCCGTGTAAACAAACACGCAGGGCTTGACTTGCAATTTTGTGTGAGCAACACTGTTTTGAAACATGTTCATCACATGCTTTGCATTGAGGGTGCGAGCGCGAAGATTCAAATACAGTACCAGATCAGCAGCCATTTGAAACCACTCGAAGCCCTGCCCGAGGTCACAACGGATTGTGGTTCTGTGTAAATTGGTGCTTACCAAAACTTTACAAATTAATTGAAATGGCCAGCGCTAGTGCACTTCCGGAACCTTTGAGGGTTTCACCCTTGATCAGGGTAAGTTTTTACTACTAATACGAGCTTGTATTAACCTAAAGCAACATTGTACATTCACGTGACACCAGGCCTGCAAAAGGTGAGGTGTCTGGGTATCTAGGATATCCGGCCAGAAGAGCCATTTCAAATGGTCAAAAGTCAAAAGAGCTTAAACCAAGTTTGATCTTTACGCCCGTGGGTCTTCGGTATTGGGTCACTTGGTGTGAAAACGCAATGTTATGAAACGGCAAGTACGCAAGTATTGTTTTCGAGGTGATGAGTTGTTTGGAAAGTAATCTTCGTGGTACTTTTTAGAGATCCTGGGTGACTCTCGTCCCTAGAAAGTATCAGCTTCGATGGAAATTCGTAGGCCCAATTGAGCTAATTTTGTAATTATGTATTTCAGGTTTCGAGATGGTCCTTGCTTGGACTCGGAATTCTATGGGGTATCTCTCGCCAACGCTCTAATAAGAAGAAGGAAGACCACTTCAGAGCCTGTGAAGAAGCTGCACGACCTGCACGTGAGGCCGCGAAGGCAGCTGAAAAGCAACGTCTCTACCGCGGTAACATTCAGAAACATTGGCCAAATCAATGATCTTTAGACACTGACTGAATCTGTGATTGAACGTTTTTTTGCAGATGAAATGTTGTACCTCGCCAGAGAAACTGGTACCAAGGTTCCCCAGGACTTCTAAACTGCTACTGAACTCCAAATTATACATAGTTAGACTTTAGAACTCTTTCAATCAGGAGCTGTTAATGTTGTTGGAGTATGTCCGCTGAAGTAGTGATGTTTGAAGGAAACTAGTGTTCTTTCGTCAATTTGTAGATGAAAACTGGATTCGTTTAAGGATTAAAATCGAAGGGCTAGTCCTAATTGAGCGCTGTACATTCCATATCTCCCATACTAGAATCGTCAGAAACCGTTGACCGTAACCAACCATAAGATTTTAAGTTGTTTAATTGTCACTGTCACTCTTGCAAGCTTGGTCTAGTAGCATAAGCCCTCAATTTCTTAGGATCGTACAATCTTCTAATTTTGCAAAACATGTACTTGAAGAAGAAAAGAATATTATCGTATTCTCCGTCATATACCTTTTGTAAGACAACATTGTGGTATACAACACAGAAGTGGTAAACGGCTTCGATGGTAGCCAGGTACGTTGTAGGATTTCCTCGTTGGTATCGCCAGAATAACGATTCAATTCCACTCAACCTGACTTTCGGTAACCCTGCAGGAGCACAAATTCATATTTAGATCCATTTAATCGAAAAAATATTAACATTCATGCTTTAGCAAAACGACTTACGAGCTAGCCTTTCATCTTTGACGATACCGTACGTCTGATTCCAAGTCGAATCCACAAAAATGACTCTTTTATAAGGAAAGTTTCCATCATTCTCCGACATTTTCAGTTTCATAAAGTCTTCAGCTTCCGTGGAATCGTCCCCAGGAAACACCAGAATAGCCTGTAGATAATCACCGGCATTTTAAATCAGCTTTAACTAGCCGTAAGATTCAACTGAATCAATTGTTCCATTCTGAACCAAAGCTTTCAGCTCTACCTTGTCTAAGTCTTCCGGAAGATTAGGAAATGTATGAATGTTAACGAAACCAGGCGCTAACAACGGCCCGTGGGTTGCTGTACTCTTTCCGTCAATTTCTTGTCGGTGTTTCACGATGTCTACTTGGAGGGGTAGCTGCAAGGATTTCGAATAACATGAATCAATAATCAATGTCTCCATATATTTCGGAACCTTTCCATTTCTGCATTCTGTGATCAACTTACAGAGATTTTCGGAATTTTACCTTCCAGAGGCGGCATTGGTTTGAAACATGTGTAACAGAAAAACTTTCGAGATCTTGTACATCCATCGCACTTGGTCTGCAGCAAAATAAAGATTCAGCACCTCAAGAACGACACGACTTCAGCATTTCTGCTATTCTTCAAGCTTACCCTGCCTTCGATTTCATCAAGAAAATCGGAATCATCAATCTTGAAACCGACAAAAGCCCCTTGTGTTGTGGTGACACTGGAATTGACCCTTGTGCCGGTCACAGTCGTACTCATTACTTCAGCTCCCATCTTCAATCGCTAATAAACGTTGTAAATACTGAAATCAATGCAATTTTTATTCTAGTCGTCAATTAACCTCTATGTAACTCAATCGAAAAACGTGCAAACTTTGAAGAACAGAATGTAAACATGAGAACACAGGCACCAGGCAGGCACCGGCAGACGTATGCCGCAGCCGTATCGCATGCTTATACTTATAGGATGCGTCAGCTGAGATTCTCTTGGTAAACATTCACGACGCTATGTGCTGATTCGTCTTCACTTTGAATCCACGTTTAATTAGTTCTTGTTCTTTCGTATTCTTTCACAATGTTTTGATTCTGAGAAAAGTTAATCATAAAGACACAACAACTCTTCTTGGGGACAAAGAATCTGAGAGTTACCTTGAAGTCACAAACGGATAACATTATTACACGTGTAGTTCCTGACATAAACATTTCCAGGATTTCGCTGTTACACTATAATTCCAGTAGCTTTTGTTATGATCAAGCATTTAATACAACCACATGATCGAAATAGCTCATTCACGTGAACTTCAATCTACTAACCTATCATTTTCTGGTAACCAGATCCGTTTTCGAAACAAATACGTAATATTTACAAGCTGTACAGATATATATAATCATTCTACGAAAAGAGCTATCCATGTATTCATCTTTTGGTTTAAAACTAATTGTTCTATGATCTTCATTAGTCTTCTTCTTCTATTAGCTCTGCAAGGGGTCTTGAGCAGGTTACGAAGAAGTGACAACAATCAGTGGCTCCACTTCAAGGTTCCTGGACGGTTTCTCTGGCGTACTCGATTGACTCGACTGCATTGAGTTAACTCTAGCTGACGACGACCCTGTACTCTGGTTATCACTTAGGACGCTGGCGCGGGTATCTCCGTCGTCACGGGATGAGGCACGGGACAAGATGGTGAAATCGGCATGGGTCAGGCAACGAATAGATAGAATTAGGAACCCCATGATCCAGCCGGCAAGGGTTATGACTGATCCGATCTGTAGAAATTTAATTTATCGCTATTTGATTTGTATCTTGAGCATGCGTTTGTGTTGATTGATAATGATATCTGGTCATACCTCAGCAATTATCAAGTCATCATAAAAGTATATGGTTTCTTGGGTATGTGGTATTCTCCAGCCATAGTCCATTAGTTCATCACAGCTGCAAAACATAATGCATACATTAATCTTTCTAGTTCTACCGTTGTATTTGATATTGACGTAAATGCTATCAAGCATCAAGACTGATTAACTCATCAGACCCCAGCTCAACATTTGACGGGTTGACCGTTAATTTTCGAACGTGATATGATTCCAAAGCTGCTGGAAGTTTTGGAACTCACCTTGAAATATTCAACGAACGTTGCACACCGGCGCAAAAAGACGAAAACCCTTGGAAGGTCATAACGACTGCCACAATGGATATTACGATGAAGATCAGATTAAACAGCATCGCAGGTGGCACGATTCTCCAAGGTTGATGAAGTCTGTAAGGAAGAAATCATAATCAAAAGCATGTAGTCAGGTTTCATTTTCATTAATGAAGAATCGCGACTGCACAAGTAGAGATAATGGAGGCATTTGTCAACATTTTAAGCCTCGGCTAAAGTACTAACTGAGATCGAAAGACAAATCTAAACAGGTTATTCACTCTATCATATCTACATGTATATATTTTGCTGACTGAAGTTTTTGACGGTGTGTGCATATCAGTTGACATGAGTAATTCCTCAAGTTTCAGAAATATTCCTAGGCATGACAGACTCATGAATAATTCAGTAGTAGTTATACTGTCAGCAAATGTATATAAACTGTCATCACGAGGAAAACTTGCCATTTTCCTTGATCCATTATCTGCAACTACTAAGCATGTAAGAAACACGAGTACACGAGTTTCGCGTGCACTTTTGCCCCAAGGCTTATCAAATAGATCAAATAACTATCTTAATTGACATCGAGATACCAAAACAAACTATTAGTTACCCTCTACTGCTTTTGCCACCACGACCGCACATGAAAAAGAAGGTCGTCCAGATTCCAGCAAAGACAGCCGAAGCCACTGGCGAGTACTGACAAAAGTCACAAATCTCCTTGGCTCCAAAAGGGTTGAATTCATGGAACCAATCCGGTGGAATAAAGATTTCGCTATGGTTCGCGACCACAGTCAGATTCGAGTACAGAATGCAATTGCCTTCAGCCATTTTGGATATGTTGCCCATTGCCAAACATGTTGCTATTCCACTAATCCAGACAATCACATAACTGAAGATCTGACATGCTTTCCAGCAGTAAGACACATTTGTCGATGACTTTTCAAGAATAGCAATGGCTATCGGGGGTTTAAACGTCCGTTTAGTAGTTTCCATGATTGCAGGTTCTTCTTGCTCGAGTCGGACTCACTAAAACTTTTTGTAAAACTGTAGCACTAATAAATATATTATAAACACTTTACACTCGGTTCAAGTTAACCCTTTAAACCGTTTACGTTTCTGATTGAAATTAAACACCAACTTATTGTTTGACAATTTGCACAACATAAGGCTCGGTTCCAGAAAAGACTTTGAAGTCATAGCGGTGTTCCGAGACACCGTGGAGCACTTTAGATTTGACGACGTAGTTCCGACGACACAACCATTAAATTTGGCACAGGCATTTACTTGTTAAAGTTTCTTGATTCTTGAAGCATCATCAGGTAGCGTTTGAATGAGCAAGTTTGGACGTATTCCGTTCCATTGATATACGAGTTGAGCATAGGTTCCAAGGTTCAAAAGATATCCTGCAAAACAACACATCAACACAGTTAGTCAAAGTCACTCGTACGGCTTCTAATTACAGACTGACTGACTTTGAATTACGCCTACTTCAATACAACATTCATCCGTTCCCAGTACAAACTAACAGATCTTCTTCACTTGTTTACCATTTCATGAACGGAATGCAAACATACGGAGGAGGAATAACAATAACAAGAGGAGGAGATCTTAAGTTAGTGAGTTCTGATTCTGATACTCGTTCATACATACAGAACTTGGGTTTTGAGATAGCTCTTGATTGTTGCTTATTCTCATATCCTTTCCTTCTTGGAAGTTAACGAACTCTTGTCTTTTTAAAGGAGAAATATATACTCTGAAAAATCTCAACAATTCTTTTGTCTTAAAATACATACCAAATCACCGTAACAAACCGCAAAAAGCAAAAACTTACAATCACTCTTCTTCTGGATCCTCACCGACTTGATTGCGAATCTTAAACTGGCAAATGGTTCTTCGTGCCTCATCGTTAACCGAATGATTTCGTATCGCCTTGGCAGTCCCAACTTTTCGAGCTTGAGCTATAGAAAGCAAGAGAAAAGCTTTATCAGTAACATGGTGAACAGAGAACCACAATCCTTTACTGTTTGCCCCCGAACAAACTATCGTCGTCGCTCGTCGTCTGCTGTAGGCTTATTCCTGGCCGTGTCAGCCAGCAAATACGTGATGACGATGAGCTTTGGGCTTGTGTGGGGGAACAAACAGCAGAAAGAATTACAAAAATCCAAAGATAGAAGCCAAACCAAATACTCTCTTGAATGAGTCTAGTCGGCGCTTTTCTCAAGTTAGAAAAATTCAGTCTTGGGGTATGTTTACTTACCATAGCATTAACACAGTGCTCTAGTTTCTTGCTACCGATTTCACCTAATCTGGTGCCCAACAGCATGTCGGGTACATCGTGGCTTCCTGTAGACTTTTTCCCGGAAACAAATTCAACCCTGGGGCGACTCGAATTCCCCAAGCGTCAATGGTAAAGCAGACAATGTAAAAGCCAATCTCGGACTTCAGGGCTGCCCTTGAAAATACTGCAGGTGTATTGGGTTAATTTACAACTGCTGAAAGATTCAAGGTTGTACGGCGGGCAAGCTGATGATGATGCTGCAGTAGACTAATGTGTTTTGATAGGACCAAAGAGGTATTGAATTCCCTTAAGACAAAAATATACATCACGATTCAGATTAGATGTCACCTTCACTTTTATATAATACTGCTTGTTGGCAGTGTGTATGTCGTATACCTTCCGGTTGAGAGACAGATGATATCATTGATGAATAGTCCTTCTGTCCTCACTGGAGATGGAGATAACCTCTGGGGTATCCAACAGCAAACTGCGATCTTCACAAAAGGGACTGGTGCCAAAATTCACACCTGTAACAAGTTAATGGCAATTGATTAGGATTAGACTTGGTGCTAACGCCAATAGTGCTAAAAGAGCAATGTTGCAATTTGCTGCTGACTTGGGCAGATGCATCCAACGAACTGTAACGTCAATTCGAAAAGCTATTGAGCAGTCCTAGTAGGAACTGAAGAACACGGAAGGTCAAAACAGTAAAACGTGGTCACTGACTTACTGGAGAGTTACAGCTAATCAGCAAGCTTACGAATGCATTCGACAAATAACATAGCACCATGCCTGGTTCCAAACTGGAATTACGACCGAATTACATAAACCTGCAAGGTCATCAGCTACGGCCTACGGCTCAAGCATTTTCTGCAGTGTGGTTCATGAATAGCTGCATAAAACACGGCATTGCAGCAACCAGATCAGATGCAATCTAAAGATAATGGTTTTGATTATGCGGCGTATTTCTGTATGGTACAATGCCAAAAGGCGACAACCTTTCTTCGTTCTTTTGATTCTTCTAATCAATTGGCCTGTAGTTCTTGATATCTTGATTTCTTTCTTCGATATTATACTTGACTTTCTATTTTGTTGCTTGCTTCTCTTCGTTTCTTTGGCTTTCAACTTTGCCTGCGCAAGAACGGGGTTCAAAATGTTCAAAAAATTATTAATTGGTTGCTCAACAAACAATTTTAGCGTAGCTCACATGCTTTATTATATCTGTACCTCGAAGGACAATGGGATAACATATCATCTCCGGTTTCTGGACAAGGATCATTCTGAGGAAGGAGTAGGTTCAGGAGGGACTACTGGAGCTACGTCGCTTAGTACTTCTTCCATTGCGGTCATGTCCAGAAGCTTAAGATCATCTTGGTTGGATTTCTTAGGCTTTCTACTAGGGGCAAACCTAGGAGTAGTCCTACCGAAGCTGAAGTGGTTGCCTTGGCCGTTGCCTCTTCCTCCGCTTCGTCCAGGCACGTTATGACTTCGGTCATCACCGTTGACCTTCCTGGCTTCTTCCTCCTGAGCATCAGTTTCCATTGAATCTCCTTTCTTCTTGCTGTTCCTGCGGCATCTGGATGACTTCTGAGGACCATCATGGATGTTCTTGTGAACTACTTCGAAGTGTTGGAAAGCTCGGTGGAGATTGTCTTTACTGTGGTTTTCACGACAATGTTGGAAACGAGCTTCTGAAGTGTTGAATTTCTCAGGACATTCTTTGGAAAGGCAGGAATACTGCAAGATAATTTTCACCTTACAGTTCGACTGTTATAATGTTTGATTATGAAGTCCGGCTAGGCTAGCTTACCATTGGCTTCTTTTCTGCCATTAACGAAAACAAAGAATCATGGACTTCGAGAACGTGCAGATCCAGCAAATGGTCTGTGGGCATTTCCCGATGGCAAGTTGCACATCGATGCATGTGCTTCAGCGAGTAGTGGTTTGAACATTCAGCCATGGAGTTGAACTTCTTGTTGCAACGGTCACATGAGTATTCTTGTTTGCTAAGGTACAAACAAAAACGGTTCTTCATTACATGATTTTGAAACCCATAATCAAGCATCATTAGGTGTATAATGATTTACCTAATGTTCATAACGAGATCCACCTGCTTTTCCAGCGGAAGTTGAATCCGCTGATCTTCCTTCAACACAGGAGAGTTTACTGCTTCTTTATCTTCAGCGGAATCCACTTTACGCTTTCTAGCAACTGCAACCCCTTCAACGTCTTCCATCGTTGCGGTTCCGATGAATTGCGAAGTCTAGAAATTATATCAAATATATACGATAATCGCGGAGAATTATCGATTTCTATAATGATTTTCACGCGGTAAATTACGCTGTTTCACGACAATCCGTCAAACCCTCGGAAACTTCCCGCCAATAAAATCAATGGCTCGTATACAGCGTTAGATATTGAGCATTGAAAGGAAAACTGGGAACATGCAAGAATCAAAACAAATCCTGTCTTCAGTAGCAGCTGTACCATAATAAATCAATGCTTGTATTAGCAAACTCAAAGATTGACAGGGAAAATCGGTTAATCTTTAACTATTGTCAACCAGTTTAAACATAGTGGAATTTCTTGGAAGTTGCAATATATTTTCTTGCAATCTTGGACAATGCTAGTGTTTTTGTGTCGTTTTGAAAAACTGAAACTACAGTAGGACTTGCATTTGTAGTAAACGACAATTATCAGATCTTCACAGAATGTCAACTGCTACAGTAGACCCGTTAGGTGCTTTAGAAAAGTTCGAAGACATTTTAGCTTTTTTGAAAGAAGTCAAAAAGCCAAAGAGGAGGATTCCTACTGAATCTGGTAAAGTCAGTTTGATCTGTGAGTCATGTATTTGTTGGAGGAACGTTGTTTGATAACAAAACTATTGTTTGTTGCAGATTGGGATAACAACTGGGAACCTTGGGATGATGATGAAGATGAAGGAAGTTTGAGTAGCTCCAAAGAAGACGATGGAAAACCCAATAATGGAGAGAAGACCAAGCTGTCAGCTGTTCAGAAATGGATCATGTCACACTCTCCAGCTGGAGACATGATGGTCGTAGCACATGGTCGAAAGGCAATCTTCTTCAAAGGTGAGGATACTGTGAAGAATACTGTAGTATAAGTTCATTTCTGACCGTTATTTTCCATTTTTCAGGATTCTGGAACGAACGAAGTGCGCAAATGGGATATTTACCGTCTTTCCGAGGCGAAGTAGCAGAAAATGAAGAG
>JAQGBJ010002135.1:0-18098 GCA_034698345.1 Sphaeridia pumilis
GAGTGTACACAGTTGGGGCGAGAGTCCGATCGGGAAATGGACGCTGGAGATCCATAATGAAGGGAGGTTTGCAGGTATAGGATTCTGAAGTTTTTGTTTGTAATTTTGGTGAAATGGTGTGTTGGTCTGTAATTACGATTTTGGAGGTCTTTAATCATTACTTTGTGCACGCTGCGTCTACTTTGATGTAAACAAAAGGAAGGACAATTCTCAAGCGCTGGTCGTTGATAGCCTATGGCACGGACGTGGCAGTGAATTCTTCGAGATCTTCAAGCCCGCCATCATCTTCTTCACCTTCATCAGCTTCTACCTCAACAGCTTTGAAGAAGAAAGTGGCGCCACCTGTCGTATTTCCAGTTCCATTACCGCCACCACAACAGCAACCACCGCCAATTCGCTACCCTGCAATTATCAACTTGTCTTACCTGAGCAACAAGACTTTTGCGACGAGGCTTCCGCCCAACGTTTTGGAGGCCCATGGACTTCCGCCCGATTCCTCTGTTCCCACCTTATCCTATATGAACCTGCTGCATTTGTTGGGGAAGGGACAAGGAGGAGCTGATGCTGGAGGACCTCGAGGGAAATCTAATGGTACAAGCAGTACGTCTACTACTTCAGGGCAACCCCGTCCACAAAACGGCAAAGGCGGTAAAAACAAAGGAAGACAAAAGGCAAAAGCTATTAGCAAAAAGCAAAAGGCATCATCATCATCGGTAGCTGGATCTCGGGCATCAGTTAATACGACGGCAGCCACAACTTTTGCCGGCCTCCAAAGACGTGTGACGAGCGGTGGGCAGCAGCAGGCGGACTCGCCGTTGTCGGTGGATCCCTCGGGATCACCTATTGACAGGAATAAGACGGAGGATAAATTAGATGGCGGAAAGTTTAGTAATCAAACTGTAATTAGCGACTCGGCCAAACAAAAACCATTAAACCGTCCGCCGACGTCTGACGTTGGGCAAACTAGCGGACCGGAAGTACCTTGGACTGAGACGAGTCCGGCGAGCAGCGATTCTGCCGCATCTTCATCATTAGTTGTGTCTAACGTTAGCGCTAGTGAACCAGTAGCAACTTCAGCAATTTTGGCGGATCTTCAAAGAAACTGCAGCAGTACCAATGACAGCGCTCCAACTAGAATCGATGAACAAGGTGTTTTTTGTCGTCAAGTTTTTTGAGTGTGATGGCTTTGTTTTTGAAAAATTTATTTGCTGAGAGTTCTCTTTGATATTTTTGTTCCCATGTACGTTATATACTTTTAGCGAATTCTCTTTGTTTTGTAGTGTACCACTCCCAATTCCAATATTGATCTCTACGGATCGTGTCTTGTTTGTAATCGAGAATCCTCGCTGGCAATTCCACGTACCTTGAAGGCTAACTTGATTCTCGGGTAGTAGTTAGCTAGTCTTTGTGATCAGTCAGAAGGTGCTTCGATGGGAGCCTAGCAGTTGGGTAGTCTCCAAGTATTTAAAGTTGTGTCTTGTGGTTTGAACACCTTGCGTCTGGCTCGACTGGCAAAAAAGTAGGAAGAAGCCACTAGTGGAAACGTCCGGATTTAAGGGATTTCCTTGGCCAAAATCAAATAAGCTTTCTCCACACACACACTCTTTTGTTTTCTCAAGAGGAACGGCGTTTCTACGCCAACTTTAGCCATCTCCACTTATGTTCGCTACACCAAATTCTATCATCAAAACCGGCCGGAACAAATTTACTCGAGGAGGATCCTTTGTATTGGTTTTTTCCCTTAGCCGCTCCACACAACTTTTACGACGTCGACTACTATTGCATGGACTCCAAAGGGAAAGTATATAACATCCAACCTCATTCTTTACTGTCTCTCCCGATTGTAGTACACGGCTAATTAGATTCCCTACTTTTTGGTATGCAAACAACACCAAGTTCTTCCTCCCAAGGATAGCAGCAAGACTTTGTTTTTTCACCACCAGAATCTTGATGAGGCCATCAACGACAACGATTCACAGATCCTAATTCTCTGATCCAATTTGAAATTCTCCCTGAATGTTTTTGTACTTGTTTTGACCAACTTTGTACTTTTGCTGCATGACCTTTTTAAGGGTTTAAATAACTTGAGTTGCAGATTGAGTTTGATTTTGTTGATTGAGCAGCAGTTTGAATGCAATCTCTTTTGACACAAATACTGACAAAACCTTTGATTCTTTGCAGGCAAACTCCTGAACTGGGCGCTAGTCGCTCATGGCACCGTCACGGACCCCAACTCCTCCTCCTCTACTTCCGCTCCGCAGCAGAAACTCATCCCTTCGCCCGCTGAAGCTACGACGCTTCGCAGCGCTCCTGGTGCTACCAGTAAGAAGCAGCCGCGCCCTCTCGCGGACCTCCAGCCTTCCATCGTCGACATCAAGCAGCATAATAGCAACAACGCCGACGACCTCAACAGGGTCGCTACAGACTTTGAAGGCGACCCACTGATCAAGCAACTTCAGTTGGGCAAAGCGCAGCTGGGTGTGGACGCTATTCCGGCTGACTTGTCCGCCTCGTCTTCGGCATCTTTGCCATTTTGTGCCAAGTTTTCCTCTTCAGGAACATGTTTAGGTTGGTGCCTTTTTCTACTCGTGTACCATTACTTAACATGGTCGACGACGACGACAAGCGTCGCGGCCAATCATGACACTAACGATACTATAACATGTTGTACAAGTAGTAGTTCAAGTAGTAGGTTTCTTCAAAGTCGTCGTAGCTCCTCCTCCCCCGCAGCTGTCAAGTACCCTTCAAGTCACCCAGTTGAGGACCATCAGTCATTTTCCCAGTCATCGCCACCAGTTACGTTATCTGCCTCATCGTTTTGTAAAATGTAAAATGTAAATATAAAGTTATAGTGTTGTAAACTAGAATTATATGAATGTCCAGTCAGGAAAAACTGTGTGTATGTATCCGAGCCATTTTGAGCGTTGCTTTTGGTCTCACCTACGGGCAACGGTCTTTGTACTATTACGAGATTTGAAAAGGCCTCAAGTTTTCCTATCGGTTTTTTAAGCATTCTTTGACTATAAACGAATGAAGGGATGAATATATATCTAGCTTCAAGTCTGTGATTCTTGTAACTGGTTTAAATATAGCGTAAATTTTAAAATGTTAGTCTATAACAATCTTGCCAATCACGTTCCTTGGGCCGGAGGCCACGTTTTTAACTCTAGACGAATACTACTGTAGCTTATTTAGGTTTGGTTAGTCTTTTTCTCCTTGGAAGCTCTGATATTAGTGTTGGAGGCTCAGGAAATTCCCTTGACGTTGATGTAGCCAATAGACGAGGTTTAGAGACATATATGTTAGATGAAATCAACAAAATGCAAGAGTTTCAAGGCCTTTTTACTTTCAGACACAACTCGTTGTTTAAATCGTATGATTCAATGTAGGGAAGAAAGCATTATATTGTAGGGCAAGGGAATTTCATACTAATTACAGGTGACGACAACGATGTGATTTCGATATTTCTCTCGTGTCGTGTGTGTGTGTAAAACATATCTTGTCATGATAAATTGTCCTTAAGTTAGTGTTGTGTATCTGCTATTTACAGCAATGTATTATGTATACTTGTGCTTGTCTTAAATCCCTGGGATTGGGAACAGGTGTCCGCTATATTATTATCCGTCATGATGAGGAATGGCCGTCGATCGTTTTGTATTAAACGGAAATGACACGACTTCTTCTTGCTATGCGGCTCTATAATAGCGCGTATTGGGAAAGGTTTAGATTTTAGAAAAATTTCAGGCTCTTCTTCCTATACAGCACGTTTCTTGAGATTTGTACAGTTGGTTGAAATGCTCATTGATGAGGTTTTGGTTGGGATTCATCAAACAAGGGAAATCTTCTCGTTCTGAACGACCGAAATATTTGGGGTGAGTGGTCACCGAGTGTTGTTTGTTTGTAAAGATTTCTTTTGCTGTCTTATGCCTATATTTCTGCCTTGAGTTTCACATTGTCGAAAATCTACAAGATTAGATCGATATGAGACCTTTTGTATAGTAATAGAAACATAATTGGTTCTTTATGGACTCTAGAAATTGGTTCTTTCCTGCCTTGATTGTCCGACAAATTATATTTTTCTATCCAGCTCTAATTCATATGCACGTGTGTTCCGGACGAGAATTTTTCTTCGGCTATTTCTTCCGGCTTTGATTTCATCCTTGGCTGGTTCTGAAGCCTTCTTTCTTTTGATGTTATATGAACTAACATTTTCTAGAATTTCTAGCGTGTTCTACCTCACTTAAGACGCTATTGCACGCATGCATGTTTGTTATGGTTTTGTTTACACGCAGTTTGTACACGGATTAATTTCTACCGGATTATAGAAACTATCAACTTATTTTAGTCTAAAAGATTCTTTTTTACACGCTTGATTTCAGCTTTAAGTTAGATTTTTACTGGCTGCAGCCGAAACTTTGAATCACTTGTTTGTAAACACTCATCGCTGTTATATGCTTTTGATGAAACACTTTGTTTTGATGATTTTTGCTGTAACTTGATGTTGACTAAAACTGTATGACCTAAACCGCCATTTTGTATTTTGCAGACTGCATTCCACCCCACATTCTCCACGACGGTTCCTGCGTTTCCGTCTGTCCCGAAGGCTTCTACCAGGAGAAGCGCGGCCTTTCCGGAACTGGAACTCGCAAAGGAAGTGAATTCGCCAATATTTCATTCATCTGCCGGCCTTGTCACTATTCCTGCAAGACATGCGTTGGGCCTCACAACTTCGAATGTTCAAGTTGCCATCAGGACGCCACGCTGGACCTCGAAAGGCCTGCCAAAGGAGTCGCTTCCGAAGACGTCTACCACGATCTCGCCGTCTATTCCTACTGCTATCCAGCCTCAATGTTGTCGGCATTAAACTCTAACGAGTTCTCGTACAAACTTCTTTCTGTCGCCTTTGCCTTTACTGTTCTAGCAAGTATTGGAATGGCTATTTATATTGTATGTTTAAGGCGGTCAAGTAGGTTAGTGTCGTCCGTAGCTTCAGGTGGGAGTAAGCAACGATCGAATCCGTACTACAGGATTTCACCGGAAGAAGAAGATATACGAGTGTCTTCCAAGTCTGCGAATTATTTCGAAGGACCGCTGCAGTCTGATGAAGATGACTCTGACGATGCTGAAGATATCAGTTTTGTGAGGTCTGAGCAGTCAAGGAGTAGGGTGTTTGAACGAAATGCTTTGCCGGGTACTTGATGTTGATCAGGTGTCCTTTCCTGCAGGTGCTTAAGTAGGTTTAATGCAATACGGAGTTAAGCTCATTCGAAGACTGTATCTCAAATCATACCTTTTGAACTGTAAATATAGAAAAACTTTCAAGAGTTTTACTACTCATGTTTTACTATGAGATGTCACTAGAATCCAGATTAATAAATAAATTTATTATTAATGTTCATGTGTGCCGGTGGCTGGAACTTGTGCCAAGGCGCTATTAACTTGTGTTTGGGCTTCCACTCCGGATTTCTTAACGATTGACAACCACTGCAAGAAACAAACATATCATGAACAAACAAATCGAAATTTCGAACCGCAAGCTTTCGGTCACATACTTTGGCTAGGATTCCAGGATCGACGAAACTGACATTTCTGGTTATACTTGGTAAATCATATAGTGTATGTTCATGAGGCATTAGGATTCCAGCTTCATCTAGAAATGCCGGATGATCTAAATGGAACAAAATGGTATTATGCCCATTGAACTTGGTCCCAAACGGGCGTAACTAGGTCTGCCTGCTATTTGTATTTCAATTACCACAGAGAAGATTCATTTTTTGAATCCGGATGTTTTGGCAGTTGCAGTCGTAGATTCGGCGGCGATTCAGGCGCTCCATATGCGTTACGTAATCCAAATCTTCCTCAGTGCAATCTTCGCACCAGTAAGGCCAAGTCTTGTCTTCAAATAGGTTGTCAGGTGAAAAAAACTCAAACTGGTTCTTTGCCGTTCCGTCATCAAACAGAAATCGTTGAAATGAATAATTATACTGGTCAGTTTTCAAATATTTTGCAAACATCTTTTTAAAAATGTATGTCATTTCTCGCTCTCCCGTTTCTTGTTGAACGAGCTGATTCTTCGTTTTTACCAAAGAAGACCAGCTAGCCAGGAAATCAACCAAGCAACAACTAAAACTCCATTCAGGTTTTTCGAAGAATCCGGTATTCCCGAGCCAGGTAATAACGTTTTCAAAATACGAAGTAAACAGTAGAGGACTAGTACTAGCCCAATGTAACCGGGTTAATGCTGTCCCAAGGTTCGAGTTGAGCTTCGAGAAAAATTGCCACATCTCCCAACAGCTTCCAAAAAGTTCCAAAGAAAGTTGCTCCAGCTTCAAACCATTCAAAATTTCAGGAACATCTTGAATGTTATTCGGAGTCAGATCAAGCCTGAAAAAGTTAAATACACATCACATAGTATGCTCTTAAAATTCGCGCATGGGAGATCATAGGGGAAAGCGAAAGAATTACCGAATGCTTATGACAGTCAATGACGAGAGAGCCGCACCACGAAGCCACTGGCTCTGAAGATCGCCATCGAAATTGTACCTTGCTACCAATGGTCCGAATCTTGGCATCAATATGCGGGCAGGTCTAGGATAGTTTCCAGACCAGTTCAGATTCAAAACCTGAAAGTGGAGTTTCAAAAGTTTGTTGTTGTTGCGTATAAAATTTGTATGTAGGCCTGAGATTCATGTTTTTGCCTGCTTACCTTCAACTTGCGAAATTTGCTAAACACACTTGATCCAACAAAAGCCCAGTAGGCAGATGTAGAGATTGTCAAGCTTTCTAAACGGATGTACTTCGTTTCCGAAATTTGTCCAACCTGAACGAAACTGTCGGCAACAACTGTCCCATCAGCTGTTTGGCTGACTCCTTCATCAGGATGAATGTTGAGCAATTCGAGTTGTGTCAAGTTTGGAAACATAAGGTGAAACTCATTGAGCATTCTCAACCCTTCTGAAGGTTTGAAGGTGACCACTTGCAGCTTTTCAACGAGAGAAAAATGATCCAACGGAAGTTTCCAAACGTCAGTGCAAGCCACAACGGATACACATTTTGGCACAAACCCGCTGTCAAAAACAGTCGTTTCCAAGTGATCGACATAGGCGTCGATGGACAAGTATTTCTTCGTGGCTTCCAGTGAACAGTCGCATTCCCAAAAATCAGAATCCAAACTACAATGTCCTATCAGAACCGAGACTCTGTTGGTTCTTGGTTTTAGATCGACTATTTGGGTTAGCCGAACTAAAGTCTTTCGTGTGAGCAATCTTGCACCAGCAATACTCCACGCTTTTGAAGTCAATCGCGCACATTTCAGCTCTGAAACCGTCAAATACTTGAATATTCGGTCCAAAACCTATGATAGAACAAATATATGTTATAGTAGATTTTAACCTTTAGTAGAACCCGTGTACTCTATACATCTGCTTACCAAATCAACACAACTCCATTCCGGTTTAAGCTTAATTAGGCCGATTTCTGGCTGAACCTCTTCCATATTCAGTCAGTACACGCTTGTTACAACTTGACGAAGGCTTCATGAATGAAGGACAGATTCAGTGAAAAAGCAACGTGCAACGGACAAAAGGAACTGGTAGTGGTTCTTGTTCAATCTGAAAAGATTCTCTGAAGATGAATTCAAAAGTTTGTTTCATCCCAGCGGCTATGTCGGAGGGATTGGCTGGTACGGAGAATAGGTAAAGCCGATTTCCAGACTGCGGTGCTGAGTACTTGTACCTGGCAAATGACAATTACTCAGCCTTTGCTTGTGGTACTGGTGGCTCCCTACGCCTTGACTCATTCGAGCTACAAACTTAAGTTCCGTTCGGTATTGAATTTGAATTTAATGCAGTAATTTTCAGAATATGATCATTCCAATCTGCTAGTTAAATAATGTTTGTAAAGTTTTCAAAAATGAATTCGATGGGAAGCTTTAGTTGAAACGTCGAACGAGCTTGTCCTGTTCTTCCAGGTCGATGATGACTTTAGTCCTCATGTAGAAGATTGGGCAGTCGCGACTGAAACCAAAGAACAAGGAATGCAATTTATATCACAAACGGATGAGATGCTGGTATTAAAATGGATGTGAAAACCGTACCTTGTGCATAGAATTTCCTCATGGAGAGAGCCTTGGCATCTCTGGCATTGTGTCCACAATCTGTTGAATTTAACCTGAAGATCTGACAACACAGCTGCTTCTTTCATGTACAACTCAGTCTCTTTTGATGCGCAGTATGGGCACAAGGCAGCATTTTCATCCTTCAAGACAGTCCTGCAGCCGATACAGGTAGCTTTCTTCTTCGTAAACATGGATAGAGCTGAGACTTTTGACGTAACGATGACTTTGGTCCTTGTATGGTCACCTCGCAGCAGAGTAGATTCAGTCTTGTCGCCCAAGATAGGCTCGAATATTCTAGTCAAAGGCTTGCTGAGCTGATTCTCCAGATAATACATGGCATCGATGGGGACACTATTTTCAAGGACGTAAATCGGGTCTTCAGCTTTGGCGTAAGCAGGTGTTCCTTTCGGTCCAGCGATGATGACATACGGCACTCGATCCCCGAGTTTCGGAGCAGTACCAGGATCACGTTTCTTCATTTTATTTGCCAATTCGACGTGAGCTTGCTTAGCAGAGTATTCTTTGTCAGTCTTGGTAAGCTCTTTGGTGATGACGAGCTGGGAGATGTCCATTTTGTTTTTCAGAAGGTCAGCAATGACGCTTTTTGCGAACTCCAGTGCTCCCTGAGGGTCTCTATTGGAAAAAAATCTTGATCAGCTCAAGCTAAAACTAATTTCATAAAAGGTTGAAGTCTTAAATACCTGTCCACCAAAATCTTCTCTAGGCAGGTGTTCATCACAGTAGCTACCAATGGACAATTATCTCGTCGAACTGTTTCCAGCCCTTTACAGTCCATTTTGTCGTAGGTTTCGGGTCGAGTGAAGTACAATCCAGCGTAACGTTTTTTGTTAATCAGAAGATATGGGTAGTATACCTGCAAAAATAAATGACGTTAGTAGCAGAACGGAACAACCACATTTCTGAAGTTAAGTTTCACAAACATTACCTTCTCGAACTCAAGCTTTATTGGCGCAACAAACTTTGTACTGATGAACTCTGCAGCTTCGCTCCCGAGTTTCATTGCATCGGCAACGGTGGCGACTCCAAAACGAACCATCACGGAATCAGTATCTCCATAGATAACTTTTGCATCGTGTGCATAGCCGTTGGCGATGTTGTACCTGGACTCGACTTCGTTCTTCGTACGCTCAATCATCATCCGACCGAATGCTGTTACAGACTGGCTGATTTCCAGACACGGGAGTTTTCCTACTTGAGCACCAGTGAACCCGTAAACGGAATTAGCACTGATTTTTAGTGCAAGCTGCCTACCGTCCAGCACTTTCTTCCTCAGAGGGTCAGTTTCTTTCTTGAGGTCAGCTTTAGCCTTCTTACGAGCTGACAGCAAGTCTTCTAGGATGACAGGTAGAATACCTTTACGGAGTGATGACTTCACAAAGAAATTGTTTGAAGGAGTCTTGATAAATTCGTCAGGTTTCATGGAGCTGATCTGATTCGGTTTTAGTAAAGTAGTGTAGCAGAGATTGTGAGCCATCATGATACTCGGGTACAGGGATGCGAAATCGAGAGTAGCGATAGGTACGTCGTAGTAGCCTCGGACAGGCTCAATGACTGTTGCACCTTCATACTGTTCATCTGATGTTGTGCCTTGGTAAGCAGGCATGATGTAGTCGAAATGCTTAGCCTACAAACGTACAAATACAAAATAACTATTTAAAAGCCCAATTTATGACACTTGTTCTAGTGTTGAAACTATGACTTACCTTTCGCAACAGCTGCGACACAACCTTGACCTGTTGTCCTCTCGTAAGCAGGTAATGGAGTGGTACTCCAGTTACACGTGCCATTTCAATGTGATTAATGATGCACATGAGCTTGTCCAATAGTCTAAGTGGAAGTAAGGCATCCTTCAGACAGTAAACAGCTAGTCGACGACGGGATTGGTCATTTCCATTCTGCAGGTCCGTGATAATAGAGTGGTGGACGTCTTCTTTTTGCTCTTGCAGGAAATGGAAAGAGACCGCATTTAGTGTATAAGATCTAAGCTTATAGTCCCGAACCAACACCAGGAGAAGGTCGAATATCACGCGGCCTTCTATGTTGATGTCTTTGTTTTCTCGTCGACCCATTTGCTTGCTCTGTAGCACCACAGTTCTGCACACAGTTTTGATGCTCTTCACCCGACCAAGGAAACTGAAAGTGTAAAATCAGAATAAGAAATAGTTTAGCTCACTTTGAAAATAAATCTATAGACTTACTGAAAGTTGGGCACATTCAAGTGTGTGGCACGCTCGAGCAGATACCACAAATCAAAATTGTTTATATTGTAGCCAGTCAAAATGTCTGAATCAGTTGCTCGAACGAAGTCAGCCCATGCTTGAAGCATATCCTTCTCATTATCGTACGATAGCACCTGAGCATCCATTATAGGGGCACAACTGTTCAGGGTAAAGATGGTCCTTATCCGAGGTTCTGACAACAACCCAAACATAAATATATACTAGATGTACACAACTACATTCTTCATGAATTTAATTCATTTAGACTGTTCTCAACTTAAACTTACCCGAATCTCCTTGCTGCTGCACCATATTAGCAATCTGAATCACAGGATCCATGTTCGGTTCAGGAAAGATACCTTTACGGCCAGCACATTCTATGTCGAAAGAGAGTATTCGGAACGGAGCCAACTTGGCCCACTCATCCTCAGGTGCATGAGAGATCAGCTGGTCAAATGCGACATCCACTTCAATCTGGCAACGAGTAGCAACTGGGAGATCCCGACGATCTTTCCCTCTAACTGTGTACTTTCCCGCAGGAAGCTCTATCCAATTACACCCAACGACGTCTCTATCAACCATGAATCGAGATTCGAAATCGATATTTGACTCAAAAGCGCCATAGTTATGCATTCCAATGCCCGGTACGGTCACTTCGCCTTTCTCCAATATTCGTTTGGCTGCTGCAATCAACCTAAAACAGAAGCTCGGGTTAGAACCAACCAAGAACTCTTGCAACGAAAATTATTTCTAGAGCCATACCTTGGTACAGCAAGGGTTATTTTAGCATAAGATTGCTTGTCACCGGCATGATATCCAAAAATGTTCATTTTCTGCACCAATTCCACAGCCAATACAGCTTCCGTAATTTCATCCTTTCCTCGAGCTCCAGCTAATACTGCTCGGTTCAGCGCAGTTTTCATCTCTCCACATTTAGCTGAACTGAAGTTTTCGGGGAGACTAACGTAAAAGTAAGGCGAGAATCCGTGCACGTGACAACAAACGGAATGACCTTGCTCGGTGACCCCAAACATTCTGCGAAATATTAAACTTACAAGTTCATATTCGGTCGAACTCTGAATTCAATGTGAAACATGAACATACCTGATAACTGGGACAGGCCCGATTTTTGCGCCCGGCATGCCACTCAATGCAGTTTTGTTGATGTAATGATCGAGGTCCATCTGCTGGAAAGTCAACTTGTCCTTTCTACTATTGAAAGGAGGGACGGTGGGTCGATCCCAGTCTTCATACGTAATCACTTTGGCGTCATCTTCTTCAGCCACGGCGACCGGCTCAGAATCTCCGAAATCCATGTCTTCTGCAAATGCTAGATCCAAATCCTCCATTGGAATATCTTCGTCTTCTAACTCTTGACTCTGGCTCTCATTGTATTTGCCTTTCTTCAAGGCATCCGAATTAACGTCGTCATTCTGGCTGGTGATAGTGCCAGTTCGCTTCGCTCCTTGCTTGAAGCCTCCTCGACCTCCACCCCCACGTCCACCTCTTCCCCGATTCATTGTTCTGGTAGAATCAGAAACCTGTAGAATTTAATGTAAACAAAATTTAGTGTTAATAAGAAACAAATGTTTTAAGTTGGATATGTTTCAAAAAAGGACATTTCTGGCGTTACCGGTATCAGTTGCGTAGAAAACACCGAGATCTTTGACTATAATTTAATGTCGCAATTAACTAATTTGAAAAAGTTTGCTTCGTTAAAACACGAACGCACATCACAATCGCCGTCTGCCCTCTGCGTCTTTTGTTGTCGTCGTCGTCGACCGATTTTAACGCGCCCAAAGATTCAAAAATTGACGTTTTCCCGCTGTCTATCTATGACTCGGATCGGAACTTTATGGCTTTGGCCAGTTTATAGTTGAACTTGAACTGAACTGTTGGTTTCAAGACCTTCGGCAAACTCTCATCTGAATCTGGATTAGAGATTTGTCTTGTTCGCATTGAACATGCTGGGTGAAGTATTACAAGAAAACTTTACTAGCAGAAGAAATGAGATCAGCTAAAAACAATTCATGTTCGTAATTAAAACTTGATAAAATACAGGGCATGATATGACATTTATGAAAGGGATTAAGAAGATCGACATCCACAGCACTCGTTTCTGCAGTGTGCAAAATTGGATTCTTGTTACTTTTCCTTGACAGCGTCATCAATGTCTTCCATCAAAGACTTAAGCTTCCCCCATTGCTGAGCGCTCAGGCTTATACCTGAATGAAAAGGATAGAAAATTGTAACAAATTCAATTCAGTCAATAGTATTCTATGCGTGATCTCTGTGCCATTTTCATGTGATGCTTACCTTTCTTTCCTGGTTTTTGATCTCCATTGCTATCCTGATAGTACTCGCGAATATCTACTAAAACCTTTCCCCGGAACTCCCTGACCGTAACGAACCGGTTGCGATCCAGTTGGAACTGTTGATCTCCATCGGCATTAGTCTTCCGATCCGAGCTACTCGAAGATTCTCCCTTGGAACTAGAACTCTTCCTGCTCTTTTCAGTCTTCGCTGGAGACTCTTCTTTTGCCTTTTTCGCAGGAGGATTACGCTACAGGGAAGCAAAAACAATCAATATATTACACATAAAACTTGGAAGCACCTTTATCGAATTCGATTGCTTTTTATTCTTGTACTTACATCGTCCGGACCAGAATCTGATGAAGAAGAGTCCTCGTCACTGCTCAACCGCTTCTTATTCTTAGGCATTTTGGAGTGTGGGAATGGAATGAGATCTGAAAGTATAATGTACGGCCGTCTTTAATTTAAAGAATGAATTCGGTAACTTATTGAATTTCGCAATAATAACGATAAGTACAAACTTATAAAAGTATCACTAACCTTTTGAACAGTTGAATATGAAAAACCCGAATCAAAAACACCTTTGGAGAATCGCTGTAAATTCCGCACCGGTTTCGCCGACGGAATGTTACACGCATGAAAACAAAGCGGATCGAGCCACGGCTGGAGTTTTGCCGCTTGGTCAAGTTTGAATGATGAGAGACATTGAGAAACTTGGATTACTCGATGGCGAGAAAATCCTGAATTTCGTCTTCTTTCACCAACAAATTCGTTAATAAAATCCATTAAATTCTCTGTTAACAAACTATCACAGTTTTTTCAACTCTCAACTTCAAGCTAATTATGGCAGAAGTAACCAGCCTAACAATGGTCTGTCGATTAAAATGAATTTCATCCGAGAATTACAGAAAGTTCTAGAGCCTCCCTTCATCCACTGTGAGCAGTTTACACGGGACACTTCCCACACGTTTGGCATGGCCACATGCACCGCGTATGCGGACCACCTGAGACGTACATATGTACATGGTTTATGGGGACACGGTGGCATCTTCTTCCCATTCTTTCCCGATTCAATTCTATCGTCGGTCATCTGTGCACTTGTTTACATTGATTGAATCAAATCAAGTTTAACTTACTTCCGCTCTCTTAACTTTCCCTTGGCGTCAAACTTATTTGAGAATTGTGAACTGTGATTGACACCTTGCGTAAGTTAATTGTAATTTTAAGAATTTCTCAGATTTTAAACATATGTCTGAATCTGAATCTTCAATAATTTAAGTTTCCCCAGCTATTGCAGTCCCAATGACTAATTTTGGAATTTGAAATCATTCCATTTTTCAGTTTCACCGGAAGTGGATTCATCTCATCTCAGGATCGTTGACAACTTGATAGAGTTGGCCCTCGGGTCACCTCGTTGAAGCAGTTATTTGTTGCTTTTCAACCTGTTCATTCGTCTCTCAGCAAGCTCTTGTGCGATTATTTAGAACTTGGAAACTTCTCAGCAATATGACTCGTAAGTTTACCTCATGAACTCGAATGAAATCGAAAAATTAGATTCAATTCACACCCGTCTTTAATTTCAGGTGGAAATCAACGTGACCTGGCCAGAGCCAAGGCCCAAAAGAAGGCGCAAGAACAAGCAAAGACTAAAGGTCAAGACGTCAAGGGTGCAAATGCTGGAATGACTTTGGAGCAGCGGAAGCAACGGTATGCTTCAAATAATGCATCACTATGAATCTTGATAGTTGAGACTGAGACTGATTTTTTGTTCAATTTTCAGAGACGCTGATCGCATGAGGGAAAAGCAGATGAAGAAGGAAGGCGACAAACCTGCGACTGAAGCCAAGTGACCTCAGGAGGTTTCAAACTACCTACTAAACTAAATATAACTAGACCTATCTTTATTCACTTTGCTATTTCTGGTTAGCGATACCCAAAAACAATCGGCCTGATTTCAGTATCTGTTCTTATATTTTACACTGATCGAGTTTTTCCATCAATAATGGTCAAATCTTAGCTGCAATAAACCATCAACTTATGCTCTGGATGTTGTTAAATTAAAGTATCTATATCCTACTCCGCTTTAACTAGCTTGAGATAATGAATTGAACGAGGTTTAGTTGTAATTGTAATTTTATTCAGATATGCCGAAATAATCCATCAAAAACAACCGACTCAGATTAGCTACCCGCTTGTCACCGTATTTTGTCAACCCTTTCAATCTTTCTTTCAACTCATCATCCAGTATTCTAGGCCCAGCTTGAGAGTTACAGATCAGGTACATTAGAGCAGTCAAGGCGGAAGCTACGATTGCCATCATGTTATTGGTCAGAAGTCCTTTCAACAGATCCAGTCCTCCATACTTGATTATTTCAGCACCTGCAACAATAATCACATGAAAGTAAAAAGTATACATCCATCGATAGCTCACAATTCATGTTTTTAAGTTAAAACAGAAGGAATCTAACCTGACTTTGAATCAGATGAACAATTACAAATCGCAGCAGCCGCAAATTCAACATGCTCTGGTAGTTTACTATTTTTGATTTCGCCGAGCAAGACCGGGATGATCTCCAGCTCTCGGAACAGGTCGTAGTTGTATGGGTCGTAAGCGAAGTTTGCCAAATTCCCCAGCACCTGCAGTCTAGCGTCCTTGGATTTGCTGGTTTCAAATTCGTTTAGCAGTTGCCTCAGGTAGTTCCGGCGTTCAATCTTGTGTTCCAGACTTCCTTTCGGGACCTTCTTCCTTGGACCGCCACTAGAGCCTTCGCCAGCAGCTCGTTTCATACTTTTTGAGTACACTTTTGTCGTTGGATAATATCTAACGTTTCTAAAAACAGTTAAGTATATTCTATACTTCCACCATTTAATCAGCAGTTCCTGGATAATGTTGACAAACAGCCAGTTTCCCGCGGTAGTTTCTCTCGATGGTTTCTGTCTGGAGAATTCACCTGCTTCTACTCTATGTTTTCATCATCAATCGTTGCTACAGAAACATCAGTTTCAGAGCCTTCCAGTCATCGTTTTTTAAATTAACTATCTCATTCCATTCAGCAGTTAAATCTTCACCTGCCCCACTCCGTTAACTTCAAAAATCATCATGGACCCAAGCATGTGTTGCCGAATAACCGATCCAGACAACCCATTTCCTCATTGTGTCGTCGATCCGACTCTGGTGAATCGCTATGGTCCTGCCACTTTGATGGGCAATTGGTACGAAGAATTTGCAGGTCGAGAGGTACGTACAGCTCCGGTCATCTTTAGAAGACTGATATTGCCATATCCATGACCTTCCCTATTTCAGACATTATGTGAAGAACATCATCTAAAAAAGAACTGCAACCAGTTACTGACCCAAAGTTCTCAAGCCATGCTCGACGAGCTTTTCAAGCCTGTAAGTCTACAACTCTAGTCTTCTTAAGTTCTTCTTCTCTGGGTACCATACGCATCAACTACTCCCACAGGTGGAACTATCTGCAGTATCCGACAAGACTCTTCGGTACGGCGATGTTATCCAGATCATCCATCCTGGTCCAGACTGTTGTGATGCCGAAGAATCCTTCCCGGTTGAAAATCCCTGCGATGCTCCTCCTCCTTCCAACCTTGCCTTGAGTTCTTCGATACCTCTTAAGCGGTTTGACTGTAGTCCTTGGCTGGATGTGGATGCCGATATGTCAGCGTCTCCCTTGACATGTCCTGCGTTGAGAAATTCATTCATCATTGAACAGTGATTGAAAGCATTGCTTCTAAAAGGCTTTATATGATTCACTTACCGAATATTTTTGATCCATTTCTGTAGTCCTGAATGCCCTGACTTGAAGCAAGAACTTCTTTGTTACGGCAACCCGTTCCGCTTGCGAGTACCCGATGGGAAGCATAAATATCCTGTAAATATCAAAAAGTGTATTTAGCACATGTCATCATAACTATGTGAGAATTGACGTTTACTTCAATTTTAAGCTGTACCTTCATGCTGCACCTGCAATCAGATTCGTTCAGATGACCAAGAACTCAGGACAAACCCTTGTCCGCTTGTCAGATGGTCGCAATACCAACACATTGTGGACTTGTGAACCTAAAAATCCTGATCTCAAACTTCGTGTACCTCTGGGTATTCCTGTGACGGTAAAACCATTAGAGATATACAAGTTCATTAAGAATAAGAATCTTGAGAGATTTTAATCTGAATCTACTTCTTCTAACCTAGACTAACACTTTGGTGAACATCAAACATACGATTAGTGGACATTGCCTATGCCTTGAAGAAAAGTATCCTGTGCTTAAGTACTTTGGATGTGAACTGGAGGTCAGTGTGTGTCACAAGCCGGCGTATAGGAATCGAAGAAAACTAGCTTGGCAAACTTACTGGACTATCCAATCACAGCTTTACCATCAAAAAGACGAAGATTTACAATCAACAGATTGTAGACGTGACATTGACAAACAGTATGGGTTCAAACCCCCTACAAATTCGGAACAAACATCTGTGGAAGCTCTCTGTGAAGATACGTACAAGTAAACTGAATCTGGAATGTTTTGTGAGAAACACTACCTAACCTAAATACTATGAACTATGAACACGATTTGACTTTGATTCCGCTTCTGTTTCAACTGAACCTAAAATTAAAATCTACGGGTCAACCTGACCTCTACATCTTCTCATAGGTTTCCTTCTGACCACATTCAGTACAAACATGCTCATACATGTCTTCATCACTATCAATACAAGTTTCTGGTCCCCAACTGTGCTCATGGCTCGACAGATCCCGAGTATACAAACTGCTTCTAGCTTCCATCCTCAAATTCTTCATTTTCTTGCTGAATTTCTTCACTTTGGCTTTCGCTCGATTATCATCACGAAGCTCATGCTGCTGCTCAATCTTATCAAAAGAACCCCAGACTTCCAAAGCTCTCTCTTCAATCTATAAAACCAAATTAGTTATCAGAGGGCATTCTTGATTTCAAGAACAAGTCCAAACCTTTACTGAAGTACCTGCAGTCGCAGATACAGCTTCATGTCTCCCCATCGTGGGTTATGAGGGTTTGGCCTGTTAGCAAAAGCGATTCATTATAGACTACATCAAACATTCCCATTTTATTGGCAATTCAGTCGTTTTACCTCAACAAAAACTTCAAAAAAGGTTCTCTCTTATCCAGATCAACATCCTTCAGCAAGTAATCATTCTTGGCATCAGTTCTTGTGATGTATGAATGTTTCTCCTCAGTATCCCTAGAAAATCAAAATCAAAATTCTCAAATCCCATTGCTTCTGAACTTTGCTCCTTCAATGTTGACACTTACTTGCAAGCATCGCATACTTGGTAGTCGAAATGCTTATACAAGAAAGATTCGGAAAAATCAATCTTGCATTCCAAACACTTTGGCATATCCGTTGGAGCCACGGCAGCGGGCTCTCGAACAACATTGAT